>OZ022230.1:28626097-28768445 GCA_963978835.1 Tenthredo scrophulariae | reverse complement strand
GATGGTCGATCGGTCTTGATGCAGTGGCCGGAACAGGGCTACTGGATATGGAATTCGCAGTTCAATTGAAAGTCATCGGTTTTGGAGTGGAGAGGCTTGACTGAAAAATGGAAATAAGAATATTGCAATGCCTATTGATTTCAATTCGAATGCAGAAATAGGATAATGAAGTCCAAAAATCCTCTGCAGGTAGGCGACTTTCAATTCTTCGATGTAGTAGAAAATCAAAATTAGTTAGCATGATGTATTACAAAACGTAGGGTTTACATATTCGGTGAGAAGATTATTGGTCGAAATTATATCACGATCTTGGCTGGTCGCTACTTCTTAGCATCGTCCCCTCATGATCAGTCCTCTGCCCATGTCTGGTTCACGACAATCTAATAGAGACATATTAGAGAAGCAGAAGATTTATATTCCAGACGCACTGATGTAATTTTCGCAACAATATTTGGAATGAGCATTTTTTTGGAGCTCGAAACTGTTGTAAGTCTGGAGAACACGGAAAGGAACTTCTGTATTGCAATTGAGACGCGAAGATTCCTGACGGAATTCTGTCATATCGTCAGAGATAGACTGCTCACCTAATTGAAATAACAGTAGCTTGTTGGATATATTCCTGTCGAGAAACAGACATAGTCTTAAATGAACGGCCTCATTTTCTTAGGCCATGGACGAAAAGTAGACTTTTATACGAGTGAAAGTTGCCCCAACTCATATTCCGTCCGTCCGTAGTGGAAAAGTCTCTTACGTTTGAATCCAGGATGTTTTGATCCTCTTCTTTCCGTCGTACAACCGGAGTATCCTCTGCGCCAACAGTTTCCTGGCATGCTTTCTTCGTACCGTATCTTGTTGGGTGATTCCTTCGAGTCCAGATCTCAATCTGCTTTTCCTTCAGGTTGTCTGAAAGAAATCAATTTCTCATTGCAGAAAATAAAGATAATAGCGATGTAACTAGAGCTGTTCTCATCCCTATCTTTCAAAATTTCATTTCCAAGCGTGGAAAAGTACTACAGTGATAAAACATTGCCTAATCTCCGATAATTATCGTCGCTACATTCTTTCCAGGTATATTGCGAATTGATTTTCTCACGT
Source organism: Tenthredo scrophulariae (assembly GCA_963978835.1). NCBI lineage: Eukaryota > Metazoa > Arthropoda > Insecta > Hymenoptera > Tenthredinidae > Tenthredo > Tenthredo scrophulariae. Next base: position 28,767,350 of record OZ022230.1, on the reverse strand, counting down.
TGAAACTTGGCATTCCAATCTACGACATAGCTCAAGTTACACAGAGTTGGTATTTCTCTCTCTTTCGTGAACAATGAGACTTTTTAGAGTGGATAGGTAAAGGAATAGCGTCGAATATTCGTATTCCAGGCTGTTACAACACTTTGCGGACGAATGAACAATTTTATACATTTTCAAAAGAGCGTTGGCACGTCGACAGTTAGCTCAGAATGGATGGTAAGGAGCTCAAAACTGTTTGAACTCTCAGGAACTTTGGAAACAACTTCTGTATTGCAATACAGACGCGAGTAGTAATGATAAAAGTGACCGATATCAGAGATGGACTTCTGGCTCGAACAGAATACCAATGACTGTTCGATATAACAGTATATTCTTTTGGAATAGTTTGCAAATTGATTTTCTCGAGTCGAAACTCTAAATTTAAATCTACGACGTAGCTTACGTTACACAGAGCTGGTGCTCATTTCTTTATCTTGAACTGTTAGACTCTACCGAGAGGTTAGGCAAAGGAATAATAGCAAAAATTTGTGTTCGAGGCTGTTGCAACTCCTTGCGGATCGATAACAATTCTTAAACAGTTTGAAAAGAGCGTTGGTACTTCGACAATCAACTCTGAATGGCTGGTAAGTAGCTCGAAAGTGATGGAACTCCGAAGAACTTAGAAAAGAACTTCTGTATTGCAATAAAGCCGCGAGGATTCCTGACAGAGTTCTGCAATATCGTCAGAGATCGACTGCTGACCGACTAAAAATAACAGTAGCTTATCGGATATATTCCAGTCGAGGAACAGACATAGTCTTGAATGAACAGCGTTATTTTCATAGTCCATGGACGAAAAGTAGACTTTTGTGCAAGTAAAAGTTGCCCCAACTCTTGCTGCACCGTCTATCCGTAGTGGAAAAGTCTCTCACGTTTGGATCCAGAATGTTTTGATCCTCTTCTTTCCGTCGTACCACCGGAGTATCCTCTGCGCCAACAGTTTCCTGGCATGCTTTCTTCGTACCGTATCTTGTTGGGTGATTCCTTCCAGTCCAGATCTCGATCTGCTTCACCTTCGGCTCGTCTGAAAGAAATCAATTTCTCATTGTAGAAAATAAACATCATAGAGATGTAACTAGAGCTGTTCTCATTCCTATCTTTCAAAATTTCATTTCGAAGCGTGGAAAAGTACTATAGTGATAAAACATTGCCTACTCTCGAATAATTATCGTCGGTATATTCTTCACAAGTATTTTGCGACTTGATTCTGACGCGTTGAAACTTGGAATTCGAATCTACGACACAGCTCAAGTTGCACAGAGGTGCTATTTCTCTCTCATTCGTCAACAGTAAGACTTTTTCGAGTAGATAGACAAAGGGATAACGTCGAAAATTCGTATTCCAGGCTGTTACAACACTTTGCGGACGAATGAAAAATTTTATACATTTTCAAAAGAGCGTTGGCACGTGGACAGTTAGCTCAGAATGGATGGTAAGGAGCTCGAAACTGTTTGAACTCTCAGGAACTTTGGAAACAACTTCTGTATTGCAATACAGACGCGAGTAGTAATGATAAAAGTGACCGATATCAGAGATGGACTTCTGGCTCGAACAGAATACCAATGACTGTTCGATATAACAGTATATTCTTTTGGAATAGTTTGCAAATTGATTTTCTCGAGTCGAAACTCTAAATTTAAATCTACGACGTAGCTTACGTTACACAGAGCTGGTGCTCATTTCTTTATCTTGAACTGTTAGACTCTTTCGAGAGGTTAGGCTAAGGAATAATAGCAAAAATTTGTGTTCGAGGCTGTTGCAACTCCTTGCGGATCGATAACAATTCTTAAACAGTTTGAAAAGAGCGTTGGTACTTCGACAATCAACTCTGAATGGCTGGTAAGTAGCTCGAAACTGATGGAACTCCGAAGAACTTAGAAAAGAACTTCTGTATTGCAATAAAGACGCGAGGATTCCTGACAGAGTTCTGCAATATCGTCAGAGATCGACTGCTGACCGACTTAAAATAACAGTAGCTTATCGGATATATTCCAGTCGAGGAACAGACATAGTCTTGAATGAACAGCGTCATTTTCGTAGTCCATGGACGAAAAGTAGACTTTTATACAAGTAAAAGTTGCCCCAACTCATGCTGCACCGTCTATCCGTAGTGGAAAAGTCTCTTACGTTTGAATCCAGAATGTTTCGATCCTCTTCTTTCCGTCGTACCACCGGAGTATCCTCTGCGGCAACAGTTTCCTGGCATGCTTTCTTCGTACCGTATCTTGTTGGGTGATTCCTTCGAGTCCAGATCTCAATCTGCTTTTCCTTCAGGTTGTCTGAAAGAAATCAATTTCTCATTGTAGAAAATAAAGATATTAGCCATGTAACTCAAGCTGGTTTCATCCCTATCTTTTGAAATTTCGTTTCCAAGCGTGGAAAAGTACTATAGTAATGTAACATTGCCTACTCTCGAATAATTATCGTCGGTATATCCTTCACAAGTATTTTGCGAATTGATTCTCACGCGTTGAAACTTGGAATTCGAATCTACGACACAGCTCAAGTTGCACAGAGTCGCTATTTCTCTCTCATTCGTCAACAGTAAGACTTTTTCGAGTAGATAGACGAAGGAATAACGTCGAAAATTCGTATTCCAGGCTGTTACAACACTTTGCGGACGAATGAAAAATTTTATACATTTTCAAAAGAGCGTTGGTACGTCGACAGTTAGCTCAGAATGGATGGTAAGGAGCTCGAAACTGTTTGAACTCTCAGGAACTTTGGAAACAACTTCTGTATTGCAACACAGACGCGAGTAGTAATGATAAAAGTGACCGATATCAGAGATGGACTTCTGGCTCGAACAGAATACCAATGACTCTTCGATATAACAGTATATTCTTTTGGAATAGTTTGCAAATTGATTTTCTCGAGTCGAAACTCTAAATTTAAATCTACGACGTAGCTTACGTTACACAGAGCTGGTGCTCATTTCTTTATCTTGAACTGTTAGACTCTTTCGAGTGGTTAGGCGAAGGAATGATAGCAAAAATTTGTGTTCGAGGCTGTTGCGACTCCTTGCGGATCGATAACAATTCTTAAACAGTTCGAAAAGAGCGTTGGTACTTCGACAATCAACTCTGAATGACTGGTAAGTAGCTCGAAACTGATGGAACTCCGAAGAACTCAGAAAAGAACTTCTGTATTGCAATAAAGACGCGAGGATTCCTGACAGAGTTCTGCAATATCGTCAGAGATCGACTGCTGACCGACTTAAAATAACAGTAGCTTATCGGATATATTCCAGTCGAGGAACAGACATAGTCTTGAATGAACAGCGTCATTTTCGTAGTCCATGGACGAAAAGTAGACTTTTCTACAAGTAAAAGTTGCCCCAACTCATGCTGCACCGTCTATCCGTAGTGGAAAAGTCTCTTACGTTTGAATCCTGAATGTTTTGATCCTCTTCTCTCCGTCGTACCACCGGAGTATCCTCTGCGGCAACAGTTTCATGGCATGCTTTCTTCGTACCGTATCTTGTTGGGTGATTCCTTCCAGTCCAGATCTCAATCTGCTTTACCTTCGGCTCGTCTGAAAGATATCAATTTCTCATTGTAGAAAATAAACATCATAGAGATGTAACTACAGCTGTTTTCATTCCTATCTTTCGAAATTTCATTTCCAATCGTGGGAAATTACTATAGTGATGAAACATTGCCTACTCTCGAATAATTATCGTCGGTATATCCTTTCCAAGTATTTTGCGAATTGATTTTCTGGCGTTGAAACTTGGAATTCGAATCTACGACACAGCTCAAGTTGCACAGAGTTGCTATTTCTCTCTCATTCGTCAACAGTAAGACTTTTTCGAGTAGATAGACGAAGGAATAACGTCGAAAATTCGTATTCCAGGCTGTTACAACACTTTGCGGACGAATGAAAAATTTTATACATTCTCAAAAGAGCGTTGGTACGTCGACAGTTAGCTCAGAATGGATGGTAAGGAGCTCGAAACTGTTTGAACTCTCAGGAACTTTGGAAACAACTTCTGTATTGCAACACAGACGCGAGTAGTAATGATAAAAGTGACCGATATCAGAGATGGACTTCTGGCTCGATCAGGATACCAATGACTGTTCGATATAACAGTATATTCTCTTGGAATAGTTTGCAAATTGATTTTCTCGAGTCGAAACTCTAAATTTAAATCTACGACGTAGCTTACGTTACACAGAGCTGGTGCTCATTTCTTATTCTAGAATTGTTAGACTCTTTCGAGTGGTTAAGCGAAGGAATAATATCAAAAATTCGTATCCGAGGCTGTTGCAACTCCTTGCGGATCGATAACAATTTTTAAACAGTTTGAAAAGAGCATTGGTACTCCGACAATCAACTCTGAATGGCTGGTAAGGAGCTCGAAACTGTTGGAACTCCGAAGAACATCGAAAAGAACTTCTATATTGCAATAAAGACGCGAGGATTCCTGACAGAATTCTGCAATATCGTCAGAGATCGTCTGCTGACCGACTTAAGATAACAGTAGCTTATTGGATATATTCCATTTGAGGAACAGACATAGTCTTCAATGAACAGCGTCATTTCCGTAGTCCATGTGCGAAAAGTAGACTTTTATACGAGTAAAAGTTGCCCCAACTCATACTTCGTCCATACGTAGTGGAAAAGTCTCTTACGTTTGAATCCAGGATGTTTTGATCCTCTTCTTTCTGTCGTACAACCGGGGTATCCTATGCGCCAACAGTTTCCAGGCATGCTTTCTTCGTACCGTATCTTGTTGGGTGATTCCTTCGAGTCCAGATCTCAATCTGCTTTTCCTTCAGGTTGTCTGAAAGAAATCAATTTCTCATTGTAGAAAATAAAGATAATAGCTATGTGACTAGAGCTGTTCTCATCCCTATCTTTCAAAATTTCATTTCCAAGCGTGGAAAAGTACTATAGTGATAAAACATTGCCTACTCTCGAATAATTATCGTCGGTATATTATTTTCAAGTATTTTGCGAATTGATTCTCTCGCGTTGAAACTTGGAATTCGAATCTACGACGTAGCTTACGTTACACAGAGCCAGTACTTATTCCTTATTCTTGAACTCTTGGACTCTGTCGAGCGGTTAGGCAAACGAATGATATCGAAAATTCGTATTCGAGGCTGTTACGACTCTTTGCAGACCAATGAGAATTTTCATAGGTTTTGAAAAGAGCGTCGAATTGCCATTCATTCCCTTTCACCGCGTCGCTGCATCCACCGCCGCCGATGCAGAGTAGATAACCAAGCCTGGGTCTTTCTGCCGCCTTCTCCTCCTTTCCCAGGATCCTCGACGGATGTTCGTTCTCGCAGCTTCGTCGACAGCTTCCCGTGCGGCTCGGTCCGATGAATTTTTTTAGGCAGGATGGAGCGGAACGCGCATGAAACATAGAGAAAGGGACAAGCGTCAGAAGAATATACGAAAAAAATAATCGGTTACATTATTCATGTTTCTAATATCGTCGTGGACGACCGGAGATCTAGAAAATTAGATCCCGTCGTTATTCTCGAATAAGATTTTCGAAAGACGTCCGATATTCTTTCCCATTTCGCATCTCGATACGTTTCTAACTTCGGAATCGAACAGTTCGTTCGAGATACTCTTTCGATACCGCAAAGATCATTTAGGCGGTAACGCGTATACTAAGCCAGTCGAATCCGAGTGTATAAGCAGGCCTGCGTGTCCCTTTTGGAAGTTCTTTCGTTAGAATCAATCTGAATTTAGAGCTTTGCAACTTTGTGCGATATCTCAAGTCTTGAAGAAGAAAAATGAAGAATAAAAAATAAAAGATGAAAAAAGAAAACACCAACGGGCGTGCGAGAAAGTTTCTTTCCTAACCCCGGCGTACCCGCGCAGAAAAAAAAGCTACTTGTGAGAATGAACCGGGCCGCGGCGACCGGGACGCTACGGAGAACATGGATCGATCCCCGACTCGAGTTGTCAGCCACGGCTGTGTTTTCACCGATCGCACCCGAAGTACAGGGCTTGACAGTCTAGTGTGATGGAACAAAGCGAGGACAGCCGCTGAATCGGACTAACCCGAGACAGCGGCGACCCTCACCGCCGTCCTCTTCTCCGAAGCGCCGTCGATCGATGGAGAAAAGAAAAAAGATTCGCTGCAAATTGTACGCTACAGGCCAGACCGCGAAACCGTGGAACGATGAAAGAACCAAAAAAGAAAGCTGACGAGCTTTCTCTGTGGTATCTCCCAGCGTGCCAACACGCCGCCGCAAGCCTCCGTTAAATCCTTATGACTTATGACTCTTTCTTTTAGTACGAAATCACATAGGCACAAATCGTCCCCTATCTTCCAGAGCCTAGACAACTGGCGATCACTCGGGGTCTACCATGTACGAATAATAACAAATATGTAACGTGTGCAATTCCAAGATATTTCTGGAATTGAAATTATCGAAACGCGAGAGGTAGAATTGACGTTTTATTAAAGAAATTGTTACAATGGATTCGTTCGCACGAATTTGGCGAAACTGAGTGGCGGTAGACCCCGGTGTACATTAACAGAGAGCTTACAGCGGTTCTGTCTCAGGTCGGTCGACCTGAGGCGCAAAATATTGTCAGCGAACCCGAGTCTACTAACGTGCGTTCGGGTACGTTGCGTCGAAACTAATCTATGATAGAGGGAATAACGCCTACCGGACGGCGCGTGTCGTATCACTTTCCCAATAATATATATAGCATTCCTATGTCGTTGAGAAGAAATTGAAAAAAATAAAAAATAAAAGAAATTAAAACCAATCGAGACAAGCTTGCACCTGCTTATACACGCGACACGCGGTTGACGCGCGTGGGACAAAATTCAACGAGTTATCTCCGCGAACGCGAACAAATATTTCGAAAGTTATTTCGAAAGATGAGAAAAATTGAAACCGAAGATCGACTGGACTGGCAACGGTCTTTGCCGATAATTAACTCGGACGGGGCCGGAAAAGGTAAAAAAAAAAACAAAACGAAAATGCCGATATACGAAATTGAAATGATTATCAAACGTCTACGTAATATAATGCGTGGAATTACAATGTGCGGTGAGATTTTCAAAGAGGTTATGTACTCACGCGTCAGTTCCGCACGGCACGTCTGGACTCGCAGCGGCGATGATTCCTAACGTACATCGTTGTAGGCTGAAAAACAATAAGATACAACGTTAATGAGAAAGGAGCCGCCGACTTCTCGATTCAAACGCGTGATAATAAAATGAGACTCGTGAAAAAAAAAAAAAGAAAAACAAACCGTCACTCTGGCTATTCTTTGACTATAAGATCGCGACTTGGCCCGGAAAAACGACGGTTCCACAACTCAAAAATACCGGTCACTGTACACATACCAGAATTCGACTCGTCTTCTGTGATAAAGTAATTGTTCCGTCAACGAAGATTCGTTCAATATATCGGATTATTGGAATGAAATGTTATAGCGTCTTCGACTGGCGGCCATCTTTGGCTACGCTACACTGCGTCGGTCGAATACGATATGCTATATTTTTGTTGTCAGACTAAGTTTCAAACACGATAATACGCAAATCAACTATTTTACGATACTGTTGATTCTAATCGAGTATTATATCATAATTTATTCGAAAGATACACAATTGTTGGCTACTCACAAGTAAAAATAACAATTCAGGTCAAACTGCCGGAACGGTTGAAAAACTTCGTTATCTCTGAGTCATCTCTGAAAAATTCGAACTGGCACGCAACTTCACGGCGAACGAAATTAAACCGTCGACTTCACTTGGATAATTATTTATGATCGTTGAATCGCAAGATCACAATTTCTTACCTCGGCAAAGACGCGTACGTCAAATTATAACACCATACCTAAACTATGAGACGTCGGGACGTCGAGTGGCGTCGATTGGCGTCGCCAAGGTCACATATTCAAATTGAGATCGAGACTGAAGTATCGAAAATGTCGAAAATCGAACGGCGCTATCGATATACGAAACGCAAACTGCGCATGCGCCTGAACATATGATTGAAAACTACGTCACGCGACTCAAGGTCGACTCAAGGGCGACGACTCAGGGGCGTGGTCATAAAATTACGTCCCCGGGTGATTTATCTCAGAGGGAGGTTTAGAAATAGTTTCTCGATCGAAAAAATTCCAAAATTTGGCTGTAATTTAGAATGAACCGATTCGAAAGAGGTTCGGTGTTTTTTTTTTTTTTTTTCTCGTTCGTTACGTCGCTCGTCAAATACCGTAAATTCTTTAATTCTCTGTGTAATAATCGTCTGCGAGACGAATCACGTTCCGAATCTAAAGGATGAAAGACTTTTCGTAAAAACTTTCAAAATTGACCAATTTACCATTCCGAATTCTTAGGGGGCGATTAATTTCTATTGTTTGGGAGCTATCGTGTCTAATGCTTCAAAATTTCCCAATAATTTTCAACGAGAGAATTGAAAAATCAAATGGACTCTGCCAAAAATTTTAGAGGGGCAAATTTTTGATTTTCTCAATCGTCAAGAATTTATAAATATTTCTTCATCGAATAACATATTCGATATTATGTGATTTCTCGATAATTGTGCGTAAAAGAGTTGAAAAATTGATTATACCGTTTAAAAAATGCTGAATTTTCCGATTCTTCGGTCCACGAAAAGATGCTGTCGATTAATGATTACATTCGAAATGCTTCCAGATTTCTCACAAAAATGGTCAGGGATTAGGTCAATGATGTCTGTCGGACATCTATGTTGCATCTTAAATTACCATTATTTTTCTTCGTCGTTCCAACTTTCTCGTCGTAAAACATTTACATTTCACAATACAAATATAGGTAATGATAACATCTCTCGCGATTGATTGAAATTCAGTAATCACGTCTGTTTAAGATTCGACGAGCCTTCAGCTGAGAGTTGGGGCCGTAATATTCCGAACTGACGATATATGAGCGAAGCGTTTTCAAATATTCGGCTAAGGAAATCAATTTCTCATTGTAGGAAATAGAGATAATAGCGATGTAACTAAAGCTGTTCTCATCCATATCTTTAAAAATTTGATTCCCAAGCTCGGAAAAGTGCTATGGTAATAGAGCATTGCCTACTCTCGAATAATTATCGTCGGTATATTCTTTCCAAGTATTTTGCGAATTGATTTTCTCGCGTTGAAACTTGGAATTCGAATCTACGACACAGCTCAAGTTACACAGAGTTGGTATTTCTCTCTCATTCGTCAACAGTAAGACTTTTTCGAGTAGATGGACAAAGGGATAACGTCGAACATTCGTATTCCAGGCTGTTACAACACTTTGCGGACGAATGAAAAATTTTATACATTTTCAAAAGAGCGTTGGTAAGTCGACAGTTAGCTCAGAATGGATGGTAAGGAGCTCGGAACTGTTTGAACTCTCAGGAACTTTGGAAACAACTTCTGTATTGCAATACAGACGCGAGTAGTAATGATAAAAGTGAGCGATATGGGAGATAGACTTCTGGCTCGATCAGGATACCCATGACTGTTCGATATAACAGTATGTTCTGTTGGAATAGTTTGCAAATTGATTTTCTTGAGTCGAAACTTTCAATTTAAATCTACGACGTAGCTTACGTTACACAGAGCTGGTGCTCATTTCTTATTCTTGAATTGTCAGACTCTTTCGAGTGGTTAAGCGAAGGAATAATATCAAAAATTCGTATCCGAGGCTGTTGCAACTCCTCTCGGATCGATAACAATTCTTAAACAGTTCGAAAAGAGCGTTGGTACTTCGACAATCAACTCTGAATGGCTGGTAAGTAGCTCGAAACTGATGGAACTCCGAAGAACTCAGAAAAGAACTTCTGTATTGCAATAAAGACGCGAGGATTCCTGACAGAGTTCTGCAATATCGTCAGAGATCGACTGCTGACCGACTTAAAATAACAGTAGCTTATCGGATATATTCCAGTCGAGGAACAGACATAGTCTTGAATGAACAGCGTCATTTTCGTAGTCCATGGACGAAAAGTAGACTTTTATACAAGTAAAAGTTGCCCCAACTCATGCTGCACCGTCTATCCGTAGTGGAAAAGTCTCTTACGTTTGAATCCAGAATGTTTCGATCCTCTTCTTTCCGTCGTACCACCGGAGTATCCTCTGCGGCAACAGTTTCCTGGCATGCTTTCTTCGTACCGTATCTTGTTGGGTGATTCCTTCGAGTCCAGATCTCAATCTGCTTTTCCTTCAGGTTGTCTGAAAGAAATCAATTTCTCATTGTAGAAAATAAAGATATTAGCCATGTAACTCAAGCTGGTTTCATCCCTATCTTTTGAAATTTCGTTTCCAAGCGTGGAAAAGTACTATAGTAATGTAACATTGCCTACTCTCGAATAATTATCGTCGGTATATTCTTCACAAGTATTTTGCGAATTGATTCTCACGCGTTGAAACTTGGAATTCGAATCTACGACACAGCTCAAGTTGCACAGAGTTGCTATTTCTCTCTCATTCGTCAACAGTAAGACTTTTCGAGTGGATAGACGAAGGAATGACGTCGAAAATTCGTATTCCAGGCCGTAACAACACTTTGCGGACGAATGAACAATTTTATACATTTTCAAAAGAGCGTTGGTAAGTCGACAGTTAGCTCAGAATGGATGGTAAGGAGCTCGGAACTGTTTGAACTCTCAGGAACTTTGGAAACAACTTCTGTATTGCAATACAGACGCGAGTAGTAATGATAAAAGTGAGCGATATGGGAGATAGACTTCTGGCTCGATCAGGATACCCATGACTGTTCGATATAACAGTATGTTCTGTTGGAATAGTTTGCAAATTGATTTTCTTGAGTCGAAACTTTCAATTTAAATCTACGACGTAGCTTACGTTACACAGAGCTGGTGCTCATTTCTTATTCTTGAATTGTCAGACTCTTTCGAGTGGTTAAGCGAAGGAATAATATCAAAAATTCGTATCCGAGGCTGTTGCAACTCCTTGCGGATCGATAACAATTTTTAAACAGTTCGAAAAGAGCGTTGGTACTTCGACAATCAACTCTGAATGGCTGGTCAGTAGCTCGAAACTGTTGGAACTCCGAAGAACTTAGAAAAGAACTTCTGTATTGCAATAAAGACGCGAGGATTCCTGACAGAGTTCTGCAATATCGTCAGAGATCGACTGCTGACCGACTTAAAATAACAGTAGCTTATCGGATATATTCCAGGCGAGGAACAGACATAGTCTTGAATGAACAGCGTCATTTTCGTAGTCCATGGACGAAAAGTAGACTCTTATACAAGTAAAAGTTGCCCCAACTCATGCTGCACGGTCTATCCGTAGTGGAAAAGTCTCTTACGTTTGAATCCAGAATGTTTTGATCCTCTTCTTTCCGTCGTACCACCGGAGTATCCTCTGCGGCAACAGTTTCCTGGCATGCTTTCTTCGTACCGTATCTTGTTGGGTGATTCCTTCCAGTCCAGATCTCAATCTGCTTTACCTTCGGCTCGTCTGAAAGATATCAATTTCTCATTGTAGAAAATAAACATCATAGAGATGTAACTACAGCTGTTTTCATTCCTATCTTTCGAAATTTCATTTCCAATCGTGGGAAATTACTATAGTGATGAAACATTGCCTACTCTCGAATGATTATCGTCGGTATATTCTTTCCAAGTATTTTGCGAATTGATTTTCTGGCGTTGAAGCTTGGAATCCGAATCTACGACACAGCTCAAGTTGCACAGAGTTGCTATTTCTCTCTCATTCGTCAACAGTAAGACTTTTTCGAGTAGATAGACGAAGGAATAACGTCGAAAATTCGTATTCCAGGCTGTTACAACACTTTGCGGACGAATGAAAAATTTTATACATTTTCAAAAGAGCGTTGGTACGTCGACAGTTAGCTCAGAATGGATGGTAAGGAGCTCGAAACTGTTTGAACTCTCAGGAACTTTGGAAACAACTTCTGTATTGCAACACAGACGCGAGTAGTAATGATAAAAGTGACCGATATCAGAGATGGACTTCTGGCTCGAACAGAATACCAATGACTCTTCGATATAACAGTATATTCTTTTGGAATAGTTTGCAAATTGATTTTCTCGAGTCGAAACTCTAAATTTAAATCTACGACGTAGCTTACGTTACACAGAGCTGGTGCTCATTTCTTTATCTTGAACTGTTAGACTCTTTCGAGTGGTTAGGCGAAGGAATGATAGCAAAAATTTGTGTTCGAGGCTGTTGCGACTCCTTGCGGATCGATAACAATTCTTAAACAGTTCGAAAAGAGCGTTGGTACTTCGACAATCAACTCTGAATGACTGGTAAGTAGCTCGAAACTGATGGAACTCCGAAGAACTCAGAAAAGAACTTCTGTATTGCAATAAAGACGCGAGGATTCCTGACAGAGTTCTGCAATATCGTCAGAGATCGACTGCTGACCGACTTAAAATAACAGTAGCTTATCGGATATATTCCAGTCGAGGAACAGACATAGTCTTGAATGAACAGCGTCATTTTCGTAGTCCATGGACGAAAAGTAGACTTTTCTACAAGTAAAAGTTGCCCCAACTCATGCTGCACCGTCTATCCGTAGTGGAAAAGTCTCTTACGTTTGAATCCTGAATGTTTTGATCCTCTTCTCTCCGTCGTACCACCGGAGTATCCTCTGCGGCAACAGTTTCATGGCATGCTTTCTTCGTACCGTATCTTGTTGGGTGATTCCTTCCAGTCCAGATCTCAATCTGCTTTACCTTCGGCTCGTCTGAAAGATATCAATTTCTCATTGTAGAAAATAAACATCATAGAGATGTAACTACAGCTGTTTTCATTCCTATCTTTCGAAATTTCATTTCCAATCGTGGGAAATTACTATAGTGATGAAACATTGCCTACTCTCGAATAATTATCGTCGGTATATCCTTTCCAAGTATTTTGCGAATTGATTTTCTGGCGTTGAAACTTGGAATTCGAATCTACGACACAGCTCAAGTTGCACAGAGTTGCTATTTCTCTCTCATTCGTCAACAGTAAGACTTTTTCGAGTAGATAGACGAAGGAATAACGTCGAAAATTCGTATTCCAGGCTGTTACAACACTTTGCGGACGAATGAAAAATTTTATACATTCTCAAAAGAGCGTTGGTACGTCGACAGTTAGCTCAGAATGGATGGTAAGGAGCTCGAAACTGTTTGAACTCTCAGGAACTTTGGAAACAACTTCTGTATTGCAACACAGACGCGAGTAGTAATGATAAAAGTGACCGATATCAGAGATGGACTTCTGGCTCGATCAGGATACCAATGACTGTTCGATATAACAGTATATTCTCTTGGAATAGTTTGCAAATTGATTTTCTCGAGTCGAAACTCTAAATTTAAATCTACGACGTAGCTTACGTTACACAGAGCTGGTGCTCATTTCTTATTCTAGAATTGTTAGACTCTTTCGAGTGGTTAAGCGAAGGAATAATATCAAAAATTCGTATCCGAGGCTGTTGCAACTCCTTGCGGATCGATAACAATTTTTAAACAGTTTGAAAAGAGCATTGGTACTCCGACAATCAACTCTGAATGGCTGGTAAGGAGCTCGAAACTGTTGGAACTCCGAAGAACATCGAAAAGAACTTCTATATTGCAATAAAGACGCGAGGATTCCTGACAGAATTCTGCAATATCGTCAGAGATCGTCTGCTGACCGACTTAAGATAACAGTAGCTTATTGGATATATTCCATTTGAGGAACAGACATAGTCTTCAATGAACAGCGTCATTTCCGTAGTCCATGTGCGAAAAGTAGACTTTTATACGAGTAAAAGTTGCCCCAACTCATACTTCGTCCATACGTAGTGGAAAAGTCTCTTACGTTTGAATCCAGGATGTTTTGATCCTCTTCTTTCTGTCGTACAACCGGGGTATCCTATGCGCCAACAGTTTCCAGGCATGCTTTCTTCGTACCGTATCTTGTTGGGTGATTCCTTCGAGTCCAGATCTCAATCTGCTTTTCCTTCAGGTTGTCTGAAAGAAATCAATTTCTCATTGTAGAAAATAAAGATAATAGCTATGTGACTAGAGCTGTTCTCATCCCTATCTTTCAAAATTTCATTTCCAAGCGTGGAAAAGTACTATAGTGATAAAACATTGCCTACTCTCGAATAATTATCGTCGGTATATTATTTTCAAGTATTTTGCGAATTGATTCTCTCGCGTTGAAACTTGGAATTCGAATCTACGACGTAGCTTACGTTACACAGAGCCAGTACTTATTCCTTATTCTTGAACTCTTGGACTCTGTCGAGCGGTTAGGCAAACGAATGATATCGAAAATTCGTATTCGAGGCTGTTACGACTCTTTGCAGACCAATGAGAATTTTCATAGGTTTTGAAAAGAGCGTCGAATTGCCATTCATTCCCTTTCACCGCGTCGCTGCATCCACCGCCGCCGATGCAGAGTAGATAACCAAGCCTGGGTCTTTCTGCCGCCTTCTCCTCCTTTCCCAGGATCCTCGACGGATGTTCGTTCTCGCAGCTTCGTCGACAGCTTCCCGTGCGGCTCGGTCCGATGAATTTTTTTAGGCAGGATGGAGCGGAACGCGCATGAAACATAGAGAAAGGGACAAGCGTCAGAAGAATATACGAAAAAAATAATCGGTTACATTATTCATGTTTCTAATATCGTCGTGGACGACCGGAGATCTAGAAAATTAGATCCCGTCGTTATTCTCGAATAAGATTTTCGAAAGACGTCCGATATTCTTTCCCATTTCGCATCTCGATACGTTTCTAACTTCGGAATCGAACAGTTCGATCGAGATACTCTTTCGATACCGCAAAGATCATTTAGGCGGTAACGCGTATACTAAGCCAGTCGAATCCGAGTGTATAAGCAGGCCTGCGTGTCCCTTTTGGAAGTTCTTTCGTTAGAATCAATCTGAATTTAGAGCTTTGCAACTTTGTGCGATATCTCAAGTCTTGAAGAAGAAAAATGAAGAATAAAAAATAAAAGATAAAAAAAGAAAACACCAACGGGCGTGCGAGAAAGTTTCTTTCCTAACCCCGGCGTACCCGCGCAGAAAAAAAAGCTACTTGTGAGAATGAACCGGGCCGCGGCGACCGGGACGCTACGGAGAACATGGATCGATCCCCGACTCGAGTTGTCAGCCACGGCTGTGTTTTCACCGATCGCACCCGAAGTACAGGGCTTGACAGTCTAGTGTGATGGAACAAAGCGAGGACAGCCGCTGAATCGGACTAACCCGAGACAGCGGCGACCCTCACCGCCGTCCTCTTCTCCGAAGCGCCGTCGATCGATGGAGAAAAGAAAAAAGATTCGCTGCAAATTGTACGCTACAGGCCAGACCGCGAAACCGTGGAACGATGAAAGAACCAAAAAAGAAAGCTGACGAGCTTTCTCTGTGGTATCTCCCAGCGTGCCAACACGCCGCCGCAAGCCTCCGTTAAATCCTTATGACTTATGACTCTTTCTTTTAGTACGAAATCACATAGGCACAAATCGTCCCCTATCTTCCAGAGCCTAGACAACTGGCGATCACTCGGGGTCTACCATGTACGAATAATAACAAATATGTAACGTGTGCAATTCCAAGATATTTCTGGAATTGAAATTATCGAAACACGAGAGGTAGAATTGACGTTTTATTAAAGAAATTGTTACAATGGATTCGTTCGCACGAATTTGGCGAAACTGAGTGGCGGTAGACCCCGGTGTACATTAACAGAGAGCTTACAGCGGTTCTGTCTCAGGTCGGTCGACCTGAGGCGCAAAATATTGTCAGCGAACCCGAGTCTACTAACGTGCGTTCGGGTACGTTGCGTCGAAACTAATCTATGATAGAGGGAATAACGCCTACCGGACGGCGCGTGTCGTATCACTTTCCCAATAATATATATAGCATTCCTATGTCGTTGAGAAGAAATTGAAAAAAATAAAAAATAAAAGAAATTAAAACCAATCGAGACGAGCTTGCACCTGCTTATACACGCGACACGCGGTTGACGCGCGTGGGACAAAATTCAACGAGTTATCTCCGCGAACGCGAACAAATATTTCGAAAGTTATTTCGAAAGATGAGAAAAATTGAAACCGAAGATCGACTGGACTGGCAACGGTCTTTGCCGATAATTAACTCGGACGGGGCCGGAAAAGGTAAAAAAAAAAACAAAACGAAAATGCCGATATACGAAATTGAAATGATTATCAAACGTCTACGTAATATAATGCGTGGAATTACAATGTGCGGTGAGATTTTCAAAGAGGTTATGTACTCACGCGTCAGTTCCGCACGGCACGTCTGGACTCGCAGCGGCGATGATTCCTAACGTACATCGTTGTAGGCTGAAAAACAATAAGATACAACGTTAATGAGAAAGGAGCCGCCGACTTCTCGATTCAAACGCGTGATAATAAAATGAGACTCGTGAAAAAAAAAAAAAGAAAAACAAACCGTCACTCTGGCTATTCTTTGACTATAAGATCGCGACTTGGCCCGGAAAAACGACGGTTCCTCAACTCAAAAATACCGGTCACTGTACACATACCAGAATTCGACTCGTCTTCTGTGATAAAGTAATTGTTTCGTCAACGAAGATTCGTTCAATATATCGGATTATTGGAATGAAATGTTATAGCGTCTTCGACTGGCGGCCATCTTTGGCTACGCTACACTGCGTCGGTCGAATACGATATGCTATATTTTTGTTGTCAGACTAAGTTTCAAACACGATAATACGCAAATCAACTATTTTACGATACTGTTGATTCTAATCGAGTATTATATCATAATTTATTCGAAAGATACACAATTGTTGGCTACTCACAAGTAAAAATAACAATTCAGGTCAAACTGCCGGAACGGTTGAAAAACTTCGTTATCTCTGAGTCATCTCTGAAAAATTCGAACTGGCACGCAACTTCACGGCGAACGAAATTAAACCGTCGACTTCACTTGGATAATTATTTATGATCGTTGAATCGCAAGATCACAATTTCTTACCTCGGCAAAGACGCGTACGTCAAATTATAACACCATACCTAAACTATGAGACGTCGGGACGTCGATTGGCGTCGATTGGCGTCGCCAAGGTCACATATTCAAATTGAGATCGAGACTGAAGTATCGAAAATGTCGAAAATCGAACGGCGCTATCGATATACGAAACGCAAGCTGCGCATGCGCCTGAACATATGATTGAAAACTACGTCACGCGACTCAAGGTCGACTCAAGGGCGACGACTCAGGGGCGTGGTCATAAAATTACGTCCCCGGGTGATTTATCTCAGAGGGAGGTTTAGAAATAGTTTCTCGATCGAAAAAATTCCAAAATTTGGCTGTAATTTAGAATGAACCGATTCGAAAGAGGTTCGGTGTTTTTTTTTTTTTTTTTCTCGTTCGTTACGTCGCTCGTCAAATACCGTAAATTCTTTAATTCTCTGTGTAATAATCGTCTGCGAGACGAATCACGTTCCGAATCTAAAGGATGAAAGACTTTTCGTAAAAACTTTCAAAATTGACCAATTTACCATTCCGAATTCTTAGGGGGCGATTAATTTCTATTGTTTGGGAGCTATCGTGTCTAATGCTTCAAAATTTCCCAATAATTTTCAACGAGAGAATTGAAAAATCAAATGGACTCTGCCAAAAATTTTAGAGGGGCAAATTTTTGATTTTCTCAATCGTCAAGAATTTATAAATATTTCTTCATCGAATAACATATTCGATATTATGTGATTTCTCGATAATTGTGCGTAAAAGAGTTGAAAAATTGATTATACCGTTTAAAAAATGCTGAATTTTCCGATTCTTCGGTCCACGAAAAGATGCTGTCGATTAATGATTACATTCGAAATGCTTCCAGATTTCTCACAAGAATGGTCAGGGATTAGGTCAATGATGTCTGTCGGACATCTATGTTGCATCTTAAATTACCATTATTTTTCTTCGTCGTTCCAACTTTCTCGTCGTAAAACATTTACATTTCACAATACAAATATAGGTAATGATAACATCTCTCGCGATTGATTGAAATTCAGTAATCACGTCTGTTTAAGATTCGACGAGCCTTCAGCTGAGAGTTGGGGCCGTAATATTCCGAACTGACGATATATGAGCGAAGCGTTTTCAAATATTCGGCTAAGGAAATCAATTTCTCATTGTAGGAAATAGAGATAATAGCGATGTAACTAAAGCTGTTCTCATCCATATCTTTCAAAATTTGATTCCCAAGCTCGGAAAAGTGCTATGGTAATAGAGCATTGCCTACTCTCGAATAATTATCGTCGGTATATTCTTTCCAAGTATTTTGCGAATTGATTTTCTCGCGTTGAAACTTGGAATTCGAATCTACGACACAGCTCAAGTTACACAGAGTTGGTATTTCTCTCTCATTCGTCAACAGTAAGACTTTTTCGAGTAGATGGACAAAGGGATAACGTCGAACATTCGTATTCCAGGCTGTTACAACACTTTGCGGACGAATGAAAAATTTTATACATTTTCAAAAGAGCGTTGGTAAGTCGACAGTTAGCTCAGAATGGATGGTAAGGAGTTCGGAACTGTTTGAACTCTCAGGAACTTTGGAAACAACTTCTGTATTGCAATACAGACGCGAGTAGTAATGATAAAAGTGAGCGATATGGGAGATAGACTTCTGGCTCGATCAGGATACCCATGACTGTTCGATATAACAGTATGTTCTGTTGGAATAGTTTGCAAATTGATTTTCTTGAGTCGAAACTTTCAATTTAAATCTACGACGTAGCTTACGTTACACAGAGGTGGTGCTCATTTCTTATTCTTGAATTGTCAGACTCTTTCGAGTGGTTAAGCGAAGGAATAATGTCAAAAATTCGTATCCGAGGCTGTTGCAACTCCTCTCGGATCGATAACAATTCTTAAACAGTTCGAAAAGAGCGTTGGTACTTCGACAATCAACTCTGAATGGCTGGTAAGTAGCTCGAAACTGATGGAACTCCGAAGAACTTAGAAAAGAACTTCTGTATTGCAATAAAGACGCGAGGATTCCTGACAGAGTTCTGCAATATCGTCAGAGATCGACTGCTGACCGACTTAAAATAACAGTAGCTTATCGGATATATTCCAGTCGAGGAACAGACATAGTCTTGAATGAACAGCGTCATTTTCGTAGTCCATGGACGAAAAGTAGACTTTTATACAAGTAAAAGTTGCCCCAACTCATGCTGCACCGTCTATCCGTAGTGGAAAAGTCTCTTACGTTTGAATCCAGAATGTTTCGATCCTCTCCTTTCCGTCGTACCACCGGAGTATCCTCTGCGGCAACAGTTTCCTGGCATGCTTTCTTCGTACCGTATCTTGTTGGGTGATTCCTTCGAGTCCAGATCTCAATCTGCTTTTCCTTCAGGTTGTCTGAAAGAAATCAATTTCTCATTGTAGAAAATAAAGATATTAGCCATGTAACTCAAGCTGGTTTCATCCCTATCTTTTGAAATTTCGTTTCCAAGCGTGGAAAAGTACTATAGTAATGTAACATTGCCTACTCTCGAATAATTATCGTCGGTATATTCTTCACAAGTATTTTGCGAATTGATTCTCACGCGTTGAAACTTGGAATTCGAATCTACGACACAGCTCAAGTTGCACAGAGTTGCTATTTCTCTCTCATTCGTCAACAGTAAGACTTTTCGAGTGGATAGACGAAGGAATGACGTCGAAAATTCGTATTCCAGGCCGTAACAACACTTTGCGGACGAATGAACAATTTTATACATTTTCAAAAGAGCGTTGGCACGTCGACAGTTAGCTCAGAATGGATGGTAAGGAGCTCGAAACTGTTTGAACTCTCAGGAACTTTGGAAACAACTTCTGTATTGCAACACAGACGCGAGTAGTAATGATAAAAGTGACCGATATCAGAGATGGACTTCTGGCTCGAACAGAATACCAATGACTGTTCGATATAACAGTATATTCTTTTGGAATAGTTTGCAAATTGATTTTCTCGAGTCGAAACTCTAAATTTGAATCTACGACGTAGCTTACGTTACACAGAGCTGGTGCTCATTCCTTTATCTTGAACTGTTAGACTCTTTCGAGTGGTTAGGCAAAGGAATAATAGCAAAAATTTGTGTTCGAGGCTGTTGCAACTCCTTGCGGATCGATAACAATTCTTAAACAGTTCGAAAAGAGCGTTGGTACTTCGACAATCAACTCTGAATGGCTGGTAAGTAGCTCGAAACTGATGGAACTCCGAAGAACTTAGAAAAGAACTTCTGTATTGCAATAAAGACGCGAGGATTCCTGACAGAGTTCTGCAATATCGTCAGAGATCGACTGCTGACCGACTTAAAATAACAGTAGCTTATCGGATATATTCCAGTCGAGGAACAGACATAGTCTTGAATGAACAGCGTCATTTTCGTAGTCCATGGACGAAAAGTAGACTTTTATACAAGTAAAAGTTGCCCCAACTCATGCTGCACCGTCTATCCGTAGTGGAAAAGTCTCTTACGTTTGAATCCAGAATGTTTCGATCCTCTCCTTTCCGTCGTACCACCGGAGTATCCTCTGCGGCAACAGTTTCCTGGCATGCTTTCTTCGTACCGTATCTTGTTGGGTGATTCCTTCGAGTCCAGATCTCAATCTGCTTTTCCTTCAGGTTGTCTGAAAGAAATCAATTTCTCATTGTAGAAAATAAAGATATTAGCCATGTAACTCAAGCTGGTTTCATCCCTATCTTTTGAAATTTCGTTTCCAAGCGTGGAAAAGTACTATAGTAATGTAACATTGCCTACTCTCGAATAATTATCGTCGGTATATTATTTTCAAGTATTTTGCGGATTGATTCTCACGCGTTGAAACTTGGAATTCGAATCTACGACACAGCTCAAGTTGCACAGAGTTGCTATTTCTCTCTCATTCGTCAATAGTAAGACTTTTCGAGTGGATAGACGAAGGAATGACGTCGAAAATTCGTATTCCAGGCTGTAACAACACTTTGCGGACGAATGAAAAATTTTATACATTTTCAAAAGAGCGTTGGTAAGTCGACAGTTAGCTCAGAATGGATGGTAAGGAGCTCGGAACTGTTTGAACTCTCAGGAACTTTGGAAACAACTTCTGTATTGCAATACAGACGCGAGTAGTAATGATAAAAGTGAGCGATATGGGAGATAGACTTCTGGCTCGATCAGGATACCCATGACTGTTCGATATAACAGTATGTTCTGTTGGAATAGTTTGCAAATTGATTTTCTTGAGTCGAAACTTTCAATTTCAATCTACGACGTAGCTTACGTTACACAGAGCTGGTGCTCATTTCTTATTCTTGAATTGTCAGACTCTTTCGAGTGGTTAAGCGAAGGAATAATATCAAAAATTCGTATCCGAGGCTGTTGCAACTCCTTGCGGATCGATAACAATTTTTAAACAGTTCGAAAAGAGCGTTGGTACTTCGACAATCAACTCTGAATGGCTGGTCAGTAGCTCGAAACTGTTGGAACTCCGAAGAACTTAGAAAAGAACTTCTGTATTGCAATAAAGACGCGAGGATTCCTGACAGAGTTCTGCAATATCGTCAGAGATCGACTGCTGACCGACTTAAAATAACAGTAGCTTATCGGATATATTCCAGGCGAGGAACAGACATAGTCTTGAATGAACAGCGTCATTTTCGTAGTCCATGGACGAAAAGTAGACTCTTATACAAGTAAAAGTTGCCCCAACTCATGCTGCACGGTCTATCCGTAGTGGAAAAGTCTCTTACGTTTGAATCCAGAATGTTTTGATCCTCTTCTTTCCGTCGTACCACCGGAGTATCCTCTGCGGCAACAGTTTCCTGGCATGCTTTCTTCGTACCGTATCTTGTTGGGTGATTCCTTCCAGTCCAGATCTCAATCTGCTTTACCTTCGGCTCGTCTGAAAGATATCAATTTCTCATTGTAGAAAATAAACATCATAGAGATGTAACTACAGCTGTTTTCATTCCTATCTTTCGAAATTTCATTTCCAATCGTGAGAAATTACTATAGTGATGAAACATTGCCTACTCTCGAATGATTATCGTCGGTATATTCTTTCCAAGTATTTTGCGAATTGATTTTCTGGCGTTGAAGCTTGGAATCCGAATCTACGACACAGCTCAAGTTGCACAGAGTTGCTATTTCTCTCTCATTCGTCAACAGTAAGACTTTTTCGAGTAGATAGACGAAGGAATAACGTCGAAAATTCGTATTCCAGGCTGTTACAACACTTTGCGGACGAATGAAAAATTTTATACATTTTCAAAAGAGCGTTGGTACGTCGACAGTTAGCTCAGAATGGATGGTAAGGAGCTCGAAACTGTTTGAACTCTCAGGAACTTTGGAAACAACTTCTGTATTGCAACACAGACGCGAGTAGTAATGATAAAAGTGACCGATATCAGAGATGGACTTCTGGCTCGAACAGAATACCAATGACTGTTCGATATAACAGTATATTCTTTTGGAATAGTTTGCAAATTGATTTTCTCGAGTCGAAACTCTAAATTTAAATCTACGACGTAGCTTACGTTACACAGAGCTGGTGCTCATTTCTTTATCTTGAACTGTTAGACTCTTTCGAGTGGTTAGGCGAAGGAATGATAGCAAAAATTTGTGTTCGAGGCTGTTGCGACTCCTTGCGGATCGATAACAATTCTTAAACAGTTCGAAAAGAGCGTTGGTACTTCGACAATCAACTCTGAATGACTGGTAAGTAGCTCGAAACTGATGGAACTCCGAAGAACTCAGAAAAGAACTTCTGTATTGCAATAAAGACGCGAGGATTCCTGACAGAGTTCTGCAATATCGTCAGAGATCGACTGCTGACCGACTTAAAATAACAGTAGCTTATCGGATATATTCCAGTCGAGGAACAGACATAGTCTTGAATGAACAGCGTCATTTTCGTAGTCCATGGACGAAAAGTAGACTTTTATACAAGTAAAAGTTGCCCCAACTCATGCTGCACCGTCTATCCGTAGTGGAAAAGTCTCTTACGTTTGAATCCTGAATGTTTTGATCCTCTTCTCTCCGTCGTACCACCGGAGTATCCTCTGCGGCAACAGTTTCATGGCATGCTTTCTTCGTACCGTATCTTGTTGGGTGATTCCTTCCAGTCCAGATCTCAATCTGCTTTACCTTCGGCTCGTCTGAAAGATATCAATTTCTCATTGTAGAAAATAAACATCATAGAGATGTAACTACAGCTGTTTTCATTCCTATCTTTCGAAATTTCATTTCCAATCGTGGGAAATTACTATAGTGATGAAACATTGCCTACTCTCGAATAATTATCGTCGGTATATTCTTTCCAAGTATTTTGCGAATTGATTTTCTGGCGTTGAAACTTGGAATTCGAATCTACGACACAGCTCAAGTTGCACAGAGTTGCTATTTCTCTCTCATTCGTCAACAGTAAGACTTTTTCGAGTAGATAGACGAAGGAATAACGTCGAAAATTCGTATTCCAGGCTGTTACAACACTTTGCGGACGAATGAAAAATTTTATACATTTTCAAAAGAGCGTTGGTACGTCGACAGTTAGCTCAGAATGGATGGTAAGGAGCTCGAAACTGTTTGAACTCTCAGGAACTTTGGAAACAACTTCTGTATTGCAACACAGACGCGAGTAGTGATGATAAAAGTGACCGATATCAGAGATGGACTTCTGGCTCGATCAGGATACCAATGACTGTTCGATATAACAGTATATTCTCTTGGAATAGTTTGCAAATTGATTTTCTCGAGTCGAAACTCTAAATTTAAATCTACGACGTAGCTTACGTTACACAGAGCTGGTGCTCATTTCTTATTCTAGAATTGTTAGACTCTTTCGAGTGGTTAAGCGAAGGAATAATATCAAAAATTCGTATCCGAGGCTGTTGCAACTCCTTGCGGATCGATAACAATTTTTAAACAGTTTGAAAAGAGCATTGGTACTCCGACAATCAACTCTGAATGGCTGGTAAGGAGCTCGAAACTGTTGGAACTCCGAAGAACATCGAAAAGAACTTCTATATTGCAATAAAGACGCGAGGATTCCTGACAGAATTCTGCAATATCGTCAGAGATCGTCTGCTGACCGACTTAAGATAACAGTAGCTTATTGGATATATTCCATTTGAGGAACAGACATAGTCTTCAATGAACAGCGTCATTTCCGTAGTCCATGTGCGAAAAGTAGACTTTTATACGAGTAAAAGTTGCCCCAACTCATACTTCGTCCATACGTAGTGGAAAAGTCTCTTACGTTTGAATCCAGGATGTTTTGATCCTCTTCTTTCTGTCGTACAACCGGGGTATCCTATGCGCCAACAGTTTCCAGGCATGCTTTCTTCGTACCGTATCTTGTTGGGTGATTCCTTCGAGTCCAGATCTCAATCTGCTTTTCCTTCAGGTTGTCTGAAAGAAATCAATTTCTCATTGTAGAAAATAAAGATAATAGCTATGTGACTAGAGCTGTTCTCATCCCTATCTTTCAAAATTTCATTTCCAAGCGTGGAAAAGTACTATAGTGATAAAACATTGCCTACTCTCGAATAATTATCGTCGGTATATTATTTTCAAGTATTTTGCGAATTGATTCTCTCGCGTTGAAACTTGGAATTCGAATCTACGACGTAGCTTACGTTACACAGAGCCAGTACTTATTCCTTATTCTTGAACTCTTGGACTCTGTCGAGCGGTTAGGCAAACGAATGATATCGAAAATTCGTATTCGAGGCTGTTACGACTCTTTGCAGACCAATGAGAATTTTCATAGGTTTTGAAAAGAGCGTCGAATTGCCATTCATTCCCTTTCACCGCGTCGCTGCATCCACCGCCGCCGATGCAGAGTAGATAACCAAGCCTGGGTCTTTCTGCCGCCTTCTCCTCCTTTCCCAGGATCCTCGACGGATGTTCGTTCTCGCAGCTTCGTCGACAGCTTCCCGTGCGGCTCGGTCCGATGAATTTTTTTAGGCAGGATGGAGCGGAACGCGCATGAAACATAGAGAAAGGGACAAGCGTCAGAAGAATATACGAAAAAAATAATCGGTTACATTATTCATGTTTCTAATATCGTCGTGGACGACCGGAGATCTAGAAAATTAGATCCCGTCGTTATTCTCGAATAAGATTTTCGAAAGACGTCCGATATTCTTTCCCATTTCGCATCTCGATACGTTTCTAACTTCGGAATCGAACAGTTCGTTCGAGATACTCTTTCGATACCGCAAAGATCATTTAGGCGGTAACGCGTATACTAAGCCAGTCGAATCCGAGTGTATAAGCAGGCCTGCGTGTCCCTTTTGGAAGTTCTTTCGTTAGAATCAATCTGAATTTAGAGCTTTGCAACTTTGTGCGATATCTCAAGTCTTGAAGAAGAAAAATGAAGAATAAAAAATAAAAGATGAAAAAAGAAAACACCAACGGGCGTGCGAGAAAGTTTCTTTCCTAACCCCGGCGTACCCGCGCAGAAAAAAAAGCTACTTGTGAGAATGAACCGGGCCGCGGCGACCGGGACGCTACGGAGAACATGGATCGATCCCCGACTCGAGTTGTCAGCCACGGCTGTGTTTTCACCGATCGCACCCGAAGTACAGGGCTTGACAGTCTAGTGTGATGGAACAAAGCGAGGACAGCCGCTGAATCGGACTAACCCGAGACAGCGGCGACCCTCACCGCCGTCCTCTTCTCCGAAGCGCCGTCGATCGATGGAGAAAAGAAAAAAGATTCGCTGCAAATTGTACGCTACAGGCCAGACCGCGAAACCGTGGAACGATGAAAGAACCAAAAAAGAAAGCTGACGAGCTTTCTCTGTGGTATCTCCCAGCGTGCCAACACGCCGCCGCAAGCCTCCGTTAAATCCTTATGACTTATGACTCTTTCTTTTAGTACGAAATCACATAGGCACAAATCGTCCCCTATCTTCCAGAGCCTAGACAACTGGCGATCACTCGGGGTCTACCATGTACGAATAATAACAAATATGTAACGTGTGCAATTCCAAGATATTTCTGGAATTGAAATTATCGAAACACGAGAGGTAGAATTGACGTTTTATTAAAGAAATTGTTACAATGGATTCGTTCGCACGAATTTGGCGAAACTGAGTGGCGGTAGACCCCGGTGTACATTAACAGAGAGCTTACAGCGGTTCTGTCTCAGGTCGGTCGACCTGAGGCGCAAAATATTGTCAGCGAACCCGAGTCTACTAACGTGCGTTCGGGTACGTTGCGTCGAAACTAATCTATGATAGAGGGAATAACGCCTACCGGACGGCGCGTGTCGTATCACTTTCCCAATAATATATATAGCATTCCTATGTCGTTGAGAAGAAATTGAAAAAAATAAAAAATAAAAGAAATTAAAACCAATCGAGACGAGCTTGCACCTGCTTATACACGCGACACGCGGTTGACGCGCGTGGGACAAAATTCAACGAGTTATCTCCGCGAACGCGAACAAATATTTCGAAAGTTATTTCGAAAGATGAGAAAAATTGAAACCGAAGATCGACTGGACTGGCAACGGTCTTTGCCGATAATTAACTCGGACGGGGCCGGAAAAGGTAAAAAAAAAAACAAAACGAAAATGCCGATATACGAAATTGAAATGATTATCAAACGTCTACGTAATATAATGCGTGGAATTACAATGTGCGGTGAGATTTTCAAAGAGGTTATGTACTCACGCGTCAGTTCCGCACGGCACGTCTGGACTCGCAGCGGCGATGATTCCTAACGTACATCGTTGTAGGCTGAAAAACAATAAGATACAACGTTAATGAGAAAGGAGCCGCCGACTTCTCGATTCAAACGCGTGATAATAAAATGAGACTCGTGAAAAAAAAAAAAAGAAAAACAAACCGTCACTCTGGCTATTCTTTGACTATAAGATCGCGACTTGGCCCGGAAAAACGACGGTTCCTCAACTCAAAAATACCGGTCACTGTACACATACCAGAATTCGACTCGTCTTCTGTGATAAAGTAATTGTTTCGTCAACGAAGATTCGTTCAATATATCGGATTATTGGAATGAAATGTTATAGCGTCTTCGACTGGCGGCCATCTTTGGCTACGCTACACTGCGTCGGTCGAATACGATATGCTATATTTTTGTTGTCAGACTAAGTTTCAAACACGATAATACGCAAATCAACTATTTTACGATACTGTTGATTCTAATCGAGTATTATATCATAATTTATTCGAAAGATACACAATTGTTGGCTACTCACAAGTAAAAATAACAATTCAGGTCAAACTGCCGGAACGGTTGAAAAACTTCGTTATCTCTGAGTCATCTCTGAAAAATTCGAACTGGCACGCAACTTCACGGCGAACGAAATTAAACCGTCGACTTCACTTGGATAATTATTTATGATCGTTGAATCGCAAGATCACAATTTCTTACCTCGGCAAAGACGCGTACGTCAAATTATAACACCATACCTAAACTATGAGACGTCGGGACGTCGATTGGCGTCGATTGGCGTCGCCAAGGTCACATATTCAAATTGAGATCGAGACTGAAGTATCGAAAATGTCGAAAATCGAACGGCGCTATCGATATACGAAACGCAAGCTGCGCATGCGCCTGAACATATGATTGAAAACTACGTCACGCGACTCAAGGTCGACTCAAGGGCGACGACTCAGGGGCGTGGTCATAAAATTACGTCCCCGGGTGATTTATCTCAGAGGGAGGTTTAGAAATAGTTTCTCGATCGAAAAAATTCCAAAATTTGGCTGTAATTTAGAATGAACCGATTCGAAAGAGGTTCGGTGTTTTTTTTTTTTTTTTTCTCGTTCGTTACGTCGCTCGTCAAATACCGTAAATTCTTTAATTCTCTGTGTAATAATCGTCTGCGAGACGAATCACGTTCCGAATCTAAAGGATGAAAGACTTTTCGTAAAAACTTTCAAAATTGACCAATTTACCATTCCGAATTCTTAGGGGGCGATTAATTTCTATTGTTTGGGAGCTATCGTGTCTAATGCTTCAAAATTTCCCAATAATTTTCAACGAGAGAATTGAAAAATCAAATGGACTCTGCCAAAAATTTTAGAGGGGCAAATTTTTGATTTTCTCAATCGTCAAGAATTTATAAATATTTCTTCATCGAATAACATATTCGATATTATGTGATTTCTCGATAATTGTGCGTAAAAGAGTTGAAAAATTGATTATACCGTTTAAAAAATGCTGAATTTTCCGATTCTTCGGTCCACGAAAAGATGCTGTCGATTAATGATTACATTCGAAATGCTTCCAGATTTCTCACAAGAATGGTCAGGGATTAGGTCAATGATGTCTGTCGGACATCTATGTTGCATCTTAAATTACCATTATTTTTCTTCGTCGTTCCAACTTTCTCGTCGTAAAACATTTACATTTCACAATACAAATATAGGTAATGATAACATCTCTCGCGATTGATTGAAATTCAGTAATCACGTCTGTTTAAGATTCGACGAGCCTTCAGCTGAGAGTT
Organism: Tenthredo scrophulariae; assembly: GCA_963978835.1. Lineage (NCBI taxonomy): Eukaryota > Metazoa > Arthropoda > Insecta > Hymenoptera > Tenthredinidae > Tenthredo > Tenthredo scrophulariae. The sequence continues at coordinate 28,738,898 of OZ022230.1, read as the reverse complement.
GGGGCCGTAATATTCCGAACTGACGATATATGAGCGAAGCGTTTTCAAATATTCGGCTAAGGAAATCAATTTCTCATTGTAGGAAATAGAGATAATAGCGATGTAACTAAAGCTGTTCTCATCCATATCTTTCAAAATTTGATTCCCAAGCTCGGAAAAGTGCTATGGTAATAGAGCATTGCCTACTCTCGAATAATTATCGTCGGTATATTCTTTCCAAGTATTTTGCGAATTGATTTTCTCGCGTTGAAACTTGGAATTCGAATCTACGACACAGCTCAAGTTACACAGAGTTGGTATTTCTCTCTCATTCGTCAACAGTAAGACTTTTTCGAGTAGATGGACAAAGGGATAACGTCGAACATTCGTATTCCAGGCTGTTACAACACTTTGCGGACGAATGAAAAATTTTATACATTTTCAAAAGAGCGTTGGTAAGTCGACAGTTAGCTCAGAATGGATGGTAAGGAGTTCGGAACTGTTTGAACTCTCAGGAACTTTGGAAACAACTTCTGTATTGCAATACAGACGCGAGTAGTAATGATAAAAGTGAGCGATATGGGAGATAGACTTCTGGCTCGATCAGGATACCCATGACTGTTCGATATAACAGTATGTTCTGTTGGAATAGTTTGCAAATTGATTTTCTTGAGTCGAAACTTTCAATTTAAATCTACGACGTAGCTTACGTTACACAGAGGTGGTGCTCATTTCTTATTCTTGAATTGTCAGACTCTTTCGAGTGGTTAAGCGAAGGAATAATGTCAAAAATTCGTATCCGAGGCTGTTGCAACTCCTCTCGGATCGATAACAATTCTTAAACAGTTCGAAAAGAGCGTTGGTACTTCGACAATCAACTCTGAATGGCTGGTAAGTAGCTCGAAACTGATGGAACTCCGAAGAACTTAGAAAAGAACTTCTGTATTGCAATAAAGACGCGAGGATTCCTGACAGAGTTCTGCAATATCGTCAGAGATCGACTGCTGACCGACTTAAAATAACAGTAGCTTATCGGATATATTCCAGTCGAGGAACAGACATAGTCTTGAATGAACAGCGTCATTTTCGTAGTCCATGGACGAAAAGTAGACTTTTATACAAGTAAAAGTTGCCCCAACTCATGCTGCACCGTCTATCCGTAGTGGAAAAGTCTCTTACGTTTGAATCCAGAATGTTTCGATCCTCTCCTTTCCGTCGTACCACCGGAGTATCCTCTGCGGCAACAGTTTCCTGGCATGCTTTCTTCGTACCGTATCTTGTTGGGTGATTCCTTCGAGTCCAGATCTCAATCTGCTTTTCCTTCAGGTTGTCTGAAAGAAATCAATTTCTCATTGTAGAAAATAAAGATATTAGCCATGTAACTCAAGCTGGTTTCATCCCTATCTTTTGAAATTTCGTTTCCAAGCGTGGAAAAGTACTATAGTAATGTAACATTGCCTACTCTCGAATAATTATCGTCGGTATATTCTTCACAAGTATTTTGCGAATTGATTCTCACGCGTTGAAACTTGGAATTCGAATCTACGACACAGCTCAAGTTGCACAGAGTTGCTATTTCTCTCTCATTCGTCAACAGTAAGACTTTTCGAGTGGATAGACGAAGGAATGACGTCGAAAATTCGTATTCCAGGCCGTAACAACACTTTGCGGACGAATGAACAATTTTATACATTTTCAAAAGAGCGTTGGCACGTCGACAGTTAGCTCAGAATGGATGGTAAGGAGCTCGAAACTGTTTGAACTCTCAGGAACTTTGGAAACAACTTCTGTATTGCAACACAGACGCGAGTAGTAATGATAAAAGTGACCGATATCAGAGATGGACTTCTGGCTCGAACAGAATACCAATGACTGTTCGATATAACAGTATATTCTTTTGGAATAGTTTGCAAATTGATTTTCTCGAGTCGAAACTCTAAATTTGAATCTACGACGTAGCTTACGTTACACAGAGCTGGTGCTCATTCCTTTATCTTGAACTGTTAGACTCTTTCGAGTGGTTAGGCAAAGGAATAATAGCAAAAATTTGTGTTCGAGGCTGTTGCAACTCCTTGCGGATCGATAACAATTCTTAAACAGTTCGAAAAGAGCGTTGGTACTTCGACAATCAACTCTGAATGGCTGGTAAGTAGCTCGAAACTGATGGAACTCCGAAGAACTTAGAAAAGAACTTCTGTATTGCAATAAAGACGCGAGGATTCCTGACAGAGTTCTGCAATATCGTCAGAGATCGACTGCTGACCGACTTAAAATAACAGTAGCTTATCGGATATATTCCAGTCGAGGAACAGACATAGTCTTGAATGAACAGCGTCATTTTCGTAGTCCATGGACGAAAAGTAGACTTTTATACAAGTAAAAGTTGCCCCAACTCATGCTGCACCGTCTATCCGTAGTGGAAAAGTCTCTTACGTTTGAATCCAGAATGTTTCGATCCTCTCCTTTCCGTCGTACCACCGGAGTATCCTCTGCGGCAACAGTTTCCTGGCATGCTTTCTTCGTACCGTATCTTGTTGGGTGATTCCTTCGAGTCCAGATCTCAATCTGCTTTTCCTTCAGGTTGTCTGAAAGAAATCAATTTCTCATTGTAGAAAATAAAGATATTAGCCATGTAACTCAAGCTGGTTTCATCCCTATCTTTTGAAATTTCGTTTCCAAGCGTGGAAAAGTACTATAGTAATGTAACATTGCCTACTCTCGAATAATTATCGTCGGTATATTATTTTCAAGTATTTTGCGGATTGATTCTCACGCGTTGAAACTTGGAATTCGAATCTACGACACAGCTCAAGTTGCACAGAGTTGCTATTTCTCTCTCATTCGTCAATAGTAAGACTTTTCGAGTGGATAGACGAAGGAATGACGTCGAAAATTCGTATTCCAGGCTGTAACAACACTTTGCGGACGAATGAAAAATTTTATACATTTTCAAAAGAGCGTTGGTAAGTCGACAGTTAGCTCAGAATGGATGGTAAGGAGCTCGGAACTGTTTGAACTCTCAGGAACTTTGGAAACAACTTCTGTATTGCAATACAGACGCGAGTAGTAATGATAAAAGTGAGCGATATGGGAGATAGACTTCTGGCTCGATCAGGATACCCATGACTGTTCGATATAACAGTATGTTCTGTTGGAATAGTTTGCAAATTGATTTTCTTGAGTCGAAACTTTCAATTTCAATCTACGACGTAGCTTACGTTACACAGAGCTGGTGCTCATTTCTTATTCTTGAATTGTCAGACTCTTTCGAGTGGTTAAGCGAAGGAATAATATCAAAAATTCGTATCCGAGGCTGTTGCAACTCCTTGCGGATCGATAACAATTTTTAAACAGTTCGAAAAGAGCGTTGGTACTTCGACAATCAACTCTGAATGGCTGGTCAGTAGCTCGAAACTGTTGGAACTCCGAAGAACTTAGAAAAGAACTTCTGTATTGCAATAAAGACGCGAGGATTCCTGACAGAGTTCTGCAATATCGTCAGAGATCGACTGCTGACCGACTTAAAATAACAGTAGCTTATCGGATATATTCCAGGCGAGGAACAGACATAGTCTTGAATGAACAGCGTCATTTTCGTAGTCCATGGACGAAAAGTAGACTCTTATACAAGTAAAAGTTGCCCCAACTCATGCTGCACGGTCTATCCGTAGTGGAAAAGTCTCTTACGTTTGAATCCAGAATGTTTTGATCCTCTTCTTTCCGTCGTACCACCGGAGTATCCTCTGCGGCAACAGTTTCCTGGCATGCTTTCTTCGTACCGTATCTTGTTGGGTGATTCCTTCCAGTCCAGATCTCAATCTGCTTTACCTTCGGCTCGTCTGAAAGATATCAATTTCTCATTGTAGAAAATAAACATCATAGAGATGTAACTACAGCTGTTTTCATTCCTATCTTTCGAAATTTCATTTCCAATCGTGAGAAATTACTATAGTGATGAAACATTGCCTACTCTCGAATGATTATCGTCGGTATATTCTTTCCAAGTATTTTGCGAATTGATTTTCTGGCGTTGAAGCTTGGAATCCGAATCTACGACACAGCTCAAGTTGCACAGAGTTGCTATTACTCTCTCATTCGTCAACAGTAAGACTTTTTCGAGTAGATAGACGAAGGAATAACGTCGAAAATTCGTATTCCAGGCTGTTACAACACTTTGCGGACGAATGAAAAATTTTATACATTTTCAAAAGAGCGTTGGTACGTCGACAGTTAGCTCAGAATGGATGGTAAGGAGCTCGAAACTGTTTGAACTCTCAGGAACTTTGGAAACAACTTCTGTATTGCAACACAGACGCGAGTAGTAATGATAAAAGTGACCGATATCAGAGATGGACTTCTGGCTCGAACAGAATACCAATGACTGTTCGATATAACAGTATATTCTTTTGGAATAGTTTGCAAATTGATTTTCTCGAGTCGAAACTCTAAATTTAAATCTACGACGTAGCTTACGTTACACAGAGCTGGTGCTCATTTCTTTATCTTGAACTGTTAGACTCTTTCGAGTGGTTAGGCGAAGGAATGATAGCAAAAATTTGTGTTCGAGGCTGTTGCGACTCCTTGCGGATCGATAACAATTCTTAAACAGTTCGAAAAGAGCGTTGGTACTTCGACAATCAACTCTGAATGACTGGTAAGTAGCTCGAAACTGATGGAACTCCGAAGAACTCAGAAAAGAACTTCTGTATTGCAATAAAGACGCGAGGATTCCTGACAGAGTTCTGCAATATCGTCAGAGATCGACTGCTGACCGACTTAAAATAACAGTAGCTTATCGGATATATTCCAGTCGAGGAACAGACATAGTCTTGAATGAACAGCGTCATTTTCGTAGTCCATGGACGAAAAGTAGACTTTTATACAAGTAAAAGTTGCCCCAACTCATGCTGCACCGTCTATCCGTAGTGGAAAAGTCTCTTACGTTTGAATCCTGAATGTTTTGATCCTCTTCTCTCCGTCGTACCACCGGAGTATCCTCTGCGGCAACAGTTTCATGGCATGCTTTCTTCGTACCGTATCTTGTTGGGTGATTCCTTCCAGTCCAGATCTCAATCTGCTTTACCTTCGGCTCGTCTGAAAGATATCAATTTCTCATTGTAGAAAATAAACATCATAGAGATGTAACTACAGCTGTTTTCATTCCTATCTTTCGAAATTTCATTTCCAATCGTGGGAAATTACTATAGTGATGAAACATTGCCTACTCTCGAATAATTATCGTCGGTATATTCTTTCCAAGTATTTTGCGAATTGATTTTCTGGCGTTGAAACTTGGAATTCGAATCTACGACACAGCTCAAGTTGCACAGAGTTGCTATTTCTCTCTCATTCGTCAACAGTAAGACTTTTTCGAGTAGATAGACGAAGGAATAACGTCGAAAATTCGTATTCCAGGCTGTTACAACACTTTGCGGACGAATGAAAAATTTTATACATTTTCAAAAGAGCGTTGGTACGTCGACAGTTAGCTCAGAATGGATGGTAAGGAGCTCGAAACTGTTTGAACTCTCAGGAACTTTGGAAACAACTTCTGTATTGCAACACAGACGCGAGTAGTGATGATAAAAGTGACCGATATCAGAGATGGACTTCTGGCTCGATCAGGATACCAATGACTGTTCGATATAACAGTATATTCTCTTGGAATAGTTTGCAAATTGATTTTCTCGAGTCGAAACTCTAAATTTAAATCTACGACGTAGCTTACGTTACACAGAGCTGGTGCTCATTTCTTATTCTAGAATTGTTAGACTCTTTCGAGTGGTTAAGCGAAGGAATAATATCAAAAATTCGTATCCGAGGCTGTTGCAACTCCTTGCGGATCGATAACAATTTTTAAACAGTTTGAAAAGAGCATTGGTACTCCGACAATCAACTCTGAATGGCTGGTAAGGAGCTCGAAACTGTTGGAACTCCGAAGAACATCGAAAAGAACTTCTATATTGCAATAAAGACGCGAGGATTCCTGACAGAATTCTGCAATATCGTCAGAGATCGTCTGCTGACCGACTTAAGATAACAGTAGCTTATTGGATATATTCCATTTGAGGAACAGACATAGTCTTCAATGAACAGCGTCATTTCCGTAGTCCATGTGCGAAAAGTAGACTTTTATACGAGTAAAAGTTGCCCCAACTCATACTTCGTCCATACGTAGTGGAAAAGTCTCTTACGTTTGAATCCAGGATGTTTTGATCCTCTTCTTTCTGTCGTACAACCGGGGTATCCTATGCGCCAACAGTTTCCAGGCATGCTTTCTTCGTACCGTATCTTGTTGGGTGATTCCTTCGAGTCCAGATCTCAATCTGCTTTTCCTTCAGGTTGTCTGAAAGAAATCAATTTCTCATTGTAGAAAATAAAGATAATAGCTATGTGACTAGAGCTGTTCTCATCCCTATCTTTCAAAATTTCATTTCCAAGCGTGGAAAAGTACTATAGTGATAAAACATTGCCTACTCTCGAATAATTATCGTCGGTATATTATTTTCAAGTATTTTGCGAATTGATTCTCTCGCGTTGAAACTTGGAATTCGAATCTACGACGTAGCTTACGTTACACAGAGCCAGTACTTATTCCTTATTCTTGAACTCTTGGACTCTGTCGAGCGGTTAGGCAAACGAATGATATCGAAAATTCGTATTCGAGGCTGTTACGACTCTTTGCAGACCAATGAGAATTTTCATAGGTTTTGAAAAGAGCGTCGAATTGCCATTCATTCCCTTTCACCGCGTCGCTGCATCCACCGCCGCCGATGCAGAGTAGATAACCAAGCCTGGGTCTTTCTGCCGCCTTCTCCTCCTTTCCCAGGATCCTCGACGGATGTTCGTTCTCGCAGCTTCGTCGACAGCTTCCCGTGCGGCTCGGTCCGATGAATTTTTTTAGGCAGGATGGAGCGGAACGCGCATGAAACATAGAGAAAGGGACAAGCGTCAGAAGAATATACGAAAAAAATAATCGGTTACATTATTCATGTTTCTAATATCGTCGTGGACGACCGGAGATCTAGAAAATTAGATCCCGTCGTTATTCTCGAATAAGATTTTCGAAAGACGTCCGATATTCTTTCCCATTTCGCATCTCGATACGTTTCTAACTTCGGAATCGAACAGTTCGATCGAGATACTCTTTCGATACCGCAAAGATCATTTAGGCGGTAACGCGTATACTAAGCCAGTCGAATCCGAGTGTATAAGCAGGCCTGCGTGTCCCTTTTGGAAGTTCTTTCGTTAGAATCAATCTGAATTTAGAGCTTTGCAACTTTGTGCGATATCTCAAGTCTTGAAGAAGAAAAATGAAGAATAAAAAATAAAAGATAAAAAAAGAAAACACCAACGGGCGTGCGAGAAAGTTTCTTTCCTAACCCCGGCGTACCCGCGCAGAAAAAAAAGCTACTTGTGAGAATGAACCGGGCCGCGGCGACCGGGACGCTACGGAGAACATGGATCGATCCCCGACTCGAGTTGTCAGCCACGGCTGTGTTTTCACCGATCGCACCCGAAGTACAGGGCTTGACAGTCTAGTGTGATGGAACAAAGCGAGGACAGCCGCTGAATCGGACTAACCCGAGACAGCGGCGACCCTCACCGCCGTCCTCTTCTCCGAAGCGCCGTCGATCGATGGAGAAAAGAAAAAAGATTCGCTGCAAATTGTACGCTACAGGCCAGACCGCGAAACCGTGGAACGATGAAAGAACCAAAAAAGAAAGCTGACGAGCTTTCTCTGTGGTATCTCCCAGCGTGCCAACACGCCGCCGCAAGCCTCCGTTAAATCCTTATGACTTATGACTCTTTCTTTTAGTACGAAATCACATAGGCACAAATCGTCCCCTATCTTCCAGAGCCTAGACAACTGGCGATCACTCGGGGTCTACCATGTACGAATAATAACAAATATGTAACGTGTGCAATTCCAAGATATTTCTGGAATTGAAATTATCGAAACACGAGAGGTAGAATTGACGTTTTATTAAAGAAATTGTTACAATGGATTCGTTCGCACGAATTTGGCGAAACTGAGTGGCGGTAGACCCCGGTGTACATTAACAGAGAGCTTACAGCGGTTCTGTCTCAGGTCGGTCGACCTGAGGCGCAAAATATTGTCAGCGAACCCGAGTCTACTAACGTGCGTTCGGGTACGTTGCGTCGAAACTAATCTATGATAGAGGGAATAACGCCTACCGGACGGCGCGTGTCGTATCACTTTCCCAATAATATATATAGCATTCCTATGTCGTTGAGAAGAAATTGAAAAAAATAAAAAATAAAAGAAATTAAAACCAATCGAGACGAGCTTGCACCTGCTTATACACGCGACACGCGGTTGACGCGCGTGGGACAAAATTCAACGAGTTATCTCCGCGAACGCGAACAAATATTTCGAAAGTTATTTCGAAAGATGAGAAAAATTGAAACCGAAGATCGACTGGACTGGCAACGGTCTTTGCCGATAATTAACTCGGACGGGGCCGGAAAAGGTAAAAAAAAAAACAAAACGAAAATGCCGATATACGAAATTGAAATGATTATCAAACGTCTACGTAATATAATGCGTGGAATTACAATGTGCGGTGAGATTTTCAAAGAGGTTATGTACTCACGCGTCAGTTCCGCACGGCACGTCTGGACTCGCAGCGGCGATGATTCCTAACGTACATCGTTGTAGGCTGAAAAACAATAAGATACAACGTTAATGAGAAAGGAGCCGCCGACTTCTCGATTCAAACGCGTGATAATAAAATGAGACTCGTGAAAAAAAAAAAAAGAAAAACAAACCGTCACTCTGGCTATTCTTTGACTATAAGATCGCGACTTGGCCCGGAAAAACGACGGTTCCTCAACTCAAAAATACCGGTCACTGTACACATACCAGAATTCGACTCGTCTTCTGTGATAAAGTAATTGTTTCGTCAACGAAGATTCGTTCAATATATCGGATTATTGGAATGAAATGTTATAGCGTCTTCGACTGGCGGCCATCTTTGGCTACGCTACACTGCGTCGGTCGAATACGATATGCTATATTTTTGTTGTCAGACTAAGTTTCAAACACGATAATACGCAAATCAACTATTTTACGATACTGTTGATTCTAATCGAGTATTATATCATAATTTATTCGAAAGATACACAATTGTTGGCTACTCACAAGTAAAAATAACAATTCAGGTCAAACTGCCGGAACGGTTGAAAAACTTCGTTATCTCTGAGTCATCTCTGAAAAATTCGAACTGGCACGCAACTTCACGGCGAACGAAATTAAACCGTCGACTTCACTTGGATAATTATTTATGATCGTTGAATCGCAAGATCACAATTTCTTACCTCGGCAAAGACGCGTACGTCAAATTATAACACCATACCTAAACTATGAGACGTCGGGACGTCGATTGGCGTCGATTGGCGTCGCCAAGGTCACATATTCAAATTGAGATCGAGACTGAAGTATCGAAAATGTCGAAAATCGAACGGCGCTATCGATATACGAAACGCAAGCTGCGCATGCGCCTGAACATATGATTGAAAACTACGTCACGCGACTCAAGGTCGACTCAAGGGCGACGACTCAGGGGCGTGGTCATAAAATTACGTCCCCGGGTGATTTATCTCAGAGGGAGGTTTAGAAATAGTTTCTCGATCGAAAAAATTCCAAAATTTGGCTGTAATTTAGAATGAACCGATTCGAAAGAGGTTCGGTGTTTTTTTTTTTTTTTTTCTCGTTCGTTACGTCGCTCGTCAAATACCGTAAATTCTTTAATTCTCTGTGTAATAATCGTCTGCGAGACGAATCACGTTCCGAATCTAAAGGATGAAAGACTTTTCGTAAAAACTTTCAAAATTGACCAATTTACCATTCCGAATTCTTAGGGGGCGATTAATTTCTATTGTTTGGGAGCTATCGTGTCTAATGCTTCAAAATTTCCCAATAATTTTCAACGAGAGAATTGAAAAATCAAATGGACTCTGCCAAAAATTTTAGAGGGGCAAATTTTTGATTTTCTCAATCGTCAAGAATTTATAAATATTTCTTCATCGAATAACATATTCGATATTATGTGATTTCTCGATAATTGTGCGTAAAAGAGTTGAAAAATTGATTATACCGTTTAAAAAATGCTGAATTTTCCGATTCTTCGGTCCACGAAAAGATGCTGTCGATTAATGATTACATTCGAAATGCTTCCAGATTTCTCACAAAAATGGTCAGGGATTAGGTCAATGATGTCTGTCGGACATCTATGTTGCATCTTAAATTACCATTATTTTTCTTCGTCGTTCCAACTTTCTCGTCGTAAAACATTTACATTTCACAATACAAATATAGGTAATGATAACATCTCTCGCGATTGATTGAAATTCAGTAATCACGTCTGTTTAAGATTCGACGAGCCTTCAGCTGAGAGTTGGGGCCGTAATATTCCGAACTGACGATATATGAGCGAAGCGTTTTCAAATATTCGGCTAAGGAAATCAATTTCTCATTGTAGGAAATAGAGATAATAGCGATGTAACTAAAGCTGTTCTCATCCATATCTTTCAAAATTTGATTCCCAAGCTCGGAAAAGTGCTATGGTAATAGAGCATTGCCTACTCTCGAATAATTATCGTCGGTATATTCTTTCCAAGTATTTTGCGAATTGATTTTCTCGCGTTGAAACTTGGAATTCGAATCTACGACACAGCTCAAGTTACACAGAGTTGGTATTTCTCTCTCATTCGTCAACAGTAAGACTTTTTCGAGTAGATGGACAAAGGGATAACGTCGAACATTCGTATTCCAGGCTGTTACAACACTTTGCGGACGAATGAAAAATTTTATACATTTTCAAAAGAGCGTTGGTAAGTCGACAGTTAGCTCAGAATGGATGGTAAGGAGTTCGGAACTGTTTGAACTCTCAGGAACTTTGGAAACAACTTCTGTATTGCAATACAGACGCGAGTAGTAATGATAAAAGTGAGCGATATGGGAGATAGACTTCTGGCTCGATCAGGATACCCATGACTGTTCGATATAACAGTATGTTCTGTTGGAATAGTTTGCAAATTGATTTTCTTAAGTCGAAACTTTCAATTTAAATCTACGACGTAGCTTACGTTACACAGAGCTGGTGCTCATTTCTTATTCTTGAATTGTCAGACTCTTTCGAGTGGTTAAGCGAAGGAATAATGTCAAAAATTCGTATCCGAGGCTGTTGCAACTCCTCTCGGATCGATAACAATTCTTAAACAGTTCGAAAAGAGCGTTGGTACTTCGACAATCAACTCTGAATGGCTGGTAAGTAGCTCGAAACTGATGGAACTCCGAAGAACTTAGAAAAGAACTTCTGTATTGCAATAAAGACGCGAGGATTCCTGACAGAGTTCTGCAATATCGTCAGAGATCGACTGCTGACCGACTTAAAATAACAGTAGCTTATCGGATATATTCCAGTCGAGGAACAGACATAGTCTTGAATGAACAGCGTCATTTTCGTAGTCCATGGACGAAAAGTAGACTTTTATACAAGTAAAAGTTGCCCCAACTCATGCTGCACCGTCTATCCGTAGTGGAAAAGTCTCTTACGTTTGAATCCAGAATGTTTCGATCCTCTCCTTTCCGTCGTACCACCGGAGTATCCTCTGCGGCAACAGTTTCCTGGCATGCTTTCTTCGTACCGTATCTTGTTGGGTGATTCCTTCGAGTCCAGATCTCAATCTGCTTTTCCTTCAGGTTGTCTGAAAGAAATCAATTTCTCATTGTAGAAAATAAAGATATTAGCCATGTAACTCAAGCTGGTTTCATCCCTATCTTTTGAAATTTCGTTTCCAAGCGTGGAAAAGTACTATAGTAATGTAACATTGCCTACTCTCGAATAATTATCGTCGGTATATTATTTTCAAGTATTTTGCGGATTGATTCTCACGCGTTGAAACTTGGAATTCGAATCTACGACACAGCTCAAGTTGCACAGAGTTGCTATTTCTCTCTCATTCGTCAATAGTAAGACTTTTCGAGTGGATAGACGAAGGAATGACGTCGAAAATTCGTATTCCAGGCTGTAACAACACTTTGCGGACGAATGAAAAATTTTATACATTTTCAAAAGAGCGTTGGTAAGTCGACAGTTAGCTCAGAATGGATGGTAAGGAGCTCGGAACTGTTTGAACTCTCAGGAACTTTGGAAACAACTTCTGTATTGCAATACAGACGCGAGTAGTAATGATAAAAGTGAGCGATATGGGAGATAGACTTCTGGCTCGATCAGGATACCCATGACTGTTCGATATAACAGTATGTTCTGTTGGAATAGTTTGCAAATTGATTTTCTTAAGTCGAAACTTTCAATTTAAATCTACGACGTAGCTTACGTTACACAGAGCTGGTGCTCATTTCTTATTCTTGAATTGTCAGACTCTTTCGAGTGGTTAAGCGAAGGAATAATATCAAAAATTCGTATCCGAGGCTGTTGCAACTCCTTGCGGATCGATAACAATTCTTAAACAGTTTGGAAAGAGCGTTGGTACTTCGACAATCAACTCTGAATGGCTGGTAAGTAGCTCGAAACTGTTGGAACTCCAAAGAACTTAGAAAAGAACTTCTGTATTGCAATAAAGACGCGAGGATTCCTGACAGAGTTCTGCAATATCGTCAGAGATCGACTGCTGACCGACTTAAGATAACAGTAGCTTATCGGATATATTCCAGTCGAGGAACAGACGTAGTCTTGAATGAACAGCGTCATTTTCGTAGTCCATGGACGAAAAGTAGACTTTTATACAAGTAAAAGTTGCCCCGACTCATGCTGCACCGTCTATCCGTAGTGGAAAAGTCTCTTACGTTTGAATCCAGAATGTTTCGATCCTCTTCTTTCCGTCGTACCACCGGACTATCCTGTGTGCGCCAACAGTTTCCTGGCATGCTTTCTTCGTACCGTATCTTGTTGGGTGATTCCTTCGAGTCCAGATCTCAATCTGCTTTTCCTTCAGGTTGTCTGAAAGAAATCAATTTCTCATTGTAGAAAATAAAGATATTAGCCATGTAACTCAAGCTGGTTTCATCCCTATCTTTTGAAATTTCGTTTCCAAGCGTGGAAAAGTACTATAGTAATGTAACATTGCCTACTCTCGAATAATTATCGTCGGTATATCCTTCACAAGTATTTTGCGAATTGATTCTCACGCGTTGAAACTTGGAATTCGAATCTACGACACAGCTCAAGTTGCACAGAGTTGCTATTTCTCTCTCATTCGTCAACAGTAAGACTTTTCGAGTGGATAGACGAAGGAATGACGTCGAAAATTCGTATTCCAGGCTGTAACAACACTTTGCGGACGAATGAACAATTTTATACATTTTCAAAAGAGCGTTGGCACGTCGACAGTTAGCTCAGAATGGATGGTAAGGAGCTCGAAACTGTTTGAACTCTCAGGAACTTTGGAAACAACTTCGGTATTGCAATACAGACGCGAGTAGTAATGATAAAAGTGACCGATATCAGAGATGGACTTCTGGCTCGAACAGAATACCAATGACTGTTCGATATAACAGTATATTCTTTTGGAATAGTTTGCAAATTGATTTTCTCGAGTCAAAACTCTAAATTTAAATCTACGACGTAGCTTACGTTACACAGAGCTGGCGCTCATTTCTTTATCTTGAACTGTTTGACTCTTTCGAGTGGTTAGGCAAAGGAATAATAGCAAAAATTTGTGTTCGAGGCTGTTGCAACTCCTTGCGGATCGATAACAATTCTTAAACAGTTTGGAAAGAGCGTTGGTACTTCGACAATCAACTCTGAATGGCTGGTAAGTAGCTCGAAACTGTTGGAACTCCAAAGAACTTAGAAAAGAACTTCTGTATTGCAATAAAGACGCGAGGATTCCTGACAGAGTTCTGCAATATCGTCAGAGATCGACTGCTGACCGACTTAAAATAACAGTAGCTTATCGGATATATTCCAGTCGAGGAACAGACATAGTCTTGAATGAACAGCGTCATTTTCGTAGTCCATGGACGAAAAGTAGACTTTTATACAAGTAAAAGTTGCCCCAACTCATGTTCCGTCCATCCGTAGTGGAAAAGTCTCTTACGTTTGAATCCAGGATGTTTTGATCCTCTTCTTTCCGTCGTACAACCGGGGTATCCTATGCGCCAACAGTTTCCTGGCATGCTTTCTTCGTACCGTATCTTGTTGGGTGATTCCATCGAGTCCAGATCTCAACCTGCTTTTACTTCAGGTTGTCTGAAAGAAATCAATTTCTCATTGTAGAGAATAAAGATAATAGCTATGTGACTAGAGCTGTTCTCATCCCTATCTTTCAAAATTTCATTTCCAAGCGTGGAAAAGTACTATAGTGATAAAACATTGCCTACTCTCGAATAATTATCGTCGGTATATTATTTTCAAGTATTTTGCGAATTGATTCTCTCGCGTTGGAACTTGGAATTCGAATCTACGACGTAGCTTACGTTACACAGAGCCAGTACTTATTCCTTATTCTCGAACTCTTGGACTCTGTCGAGCGGTTAGGCAAACGAATGATATCGAAAATTCGTATTCGAGGCTGTTACTACTCTTTGCAGACCAATGAGAATTTTCATAGGTTTTGAAAAGAGCGTCGAATTGCCATTCATTCCCATTCACCGCGTCGCTGCATCCACCGCCGCCGATGCAGAGTAGATAACCAAGCCTGGGTCTTTCTGCCGCCTTCTCCTCTTTTCCCAGGATCCTCGACGGATGTTCGTTCTCGCAGCTTCGTCGACAGCTTCCCGTGTGGCTCGGTCCGATGAATTTTTTTAGGCAGGATGGAGCGGAACGCGCATGAAACATAGAGAAAGGGACAAGCGTCAGAAGAATATACGAAAAAAATAATCGGTTACATTATTCATGTTTCTAATATCGTCGTGGACGACCGGAGATCTAGAAAATTAGATCCCGTCGTTATTCTCGAATAAGATTTTCGAAAGACGTCCGATATTCTTTCCCATTTCGCATCTCGATACGTTTCTAACTTCGGAATCGAACAGTTCGATCGAGATACTCTCTCGATACCGCAAAGATCATTTCGGCGGTAACGCGTATACTAAGCCAGTCGAATCCGAGTGTATAAGCAGGCCTGCGTGTCCCTTTTGGAAGTTCTTTCGTTAGAATCAATCTGAATTTAGAGCTTTGCAACTTTGTGCGATATCTCAAGTCTTGAAGAAGAAAAATGAAGAATAAAAAATAAAAGATAAAAAAAGAAAACACCAACGGGCGTGCGAGAAAGTTTCTTTCCTAACCCCGGCGTACCCGCGCAGAAAAAAAAGCTACTTGTGAGAATGAACCGGGCCGCGGCGACCGGGACGCTACGGAGAACATGGATCGATCCCCGACTCGAGTTGTCAGCCACGGCTGTGTTTTCACCGATCGCACCCGAAGTACAGGGCTTGACAGTCTAGTGTGATGGAACAAAGCGAGGACAGCCGCTGAATCGGACTAACCCGAGACAGCGGCGACCCTCACCGCCGTCCTCTTCTCCGAAGCGCCGTCGATCGATGGAGAAAAGAAAAAAGATTCGCTGCAAATTGTACGCTACAGGCCAGACCGCGAAACCGTGGAACGATGAAAGAACCAGACAGAGAAAGCTATAGAGGTTTCTCTGTGATATCTCCCAGCGTGCCAACACGCCGCCGCAAGCCTCCGTTAAATCCTTATGACTTATGACTCTTTCTTTTAGTACGAAATCACATAGGCACAAATCGTCCCCTATCTTCCAGAGCCTAGACAACTGGCGATCACTCGGGGTCTACCATGTACGAATAATAACAAATATGTAACGTGTGCAATTCCAAGATATTTCTGGAATTGAAATTATCGAAACACGAGAGGTAGAATTGACGTTTTATTAAAGAAATTGTTACAATGGATTCGTTCGCACGAATTTGGCGAAACTGAGTGGCGGTAGACCCCGGTGTACATTAACAGAGAGCTTACAGCGGTTCTGTCTCAGGTCGGTCGACCTGAGGCGCAAAATATTGTCAGCGAACCCGAGTCTACTAACGTGCGTTCGGGTACGTTGCGTCGAAACTAATCTATGATAGAGGGAATAACGCCTACCGGACGGCGCGTGTCGTATCACTTTCCCAATAATATATATAGCATTCCTATGTCGTTGAGAAGAAATTGAAAAAAATAAAAAATAAAAGAAATTAAAACCAATCGAGACGAGCTTGCACCTGCTTATACACGCGACACGCGGTTGACGCGCGTGGGACACAATTCAACGAGTTATCTCCGCGAACGCGAACAAATATTTCGAAAGTTATTTCGAAAGATGAGAAAAATTGAAACCGAAGATCGACTGGACTGGCAACGGTCTCTGCCGATAATTAACTCGGGTGGGGGCGGAAAAGGTAAAAAAAAAACAAAACAAAAATGCCGATATACGAAATTGAAATGATTATCAAACGTCTACGTAATATAATACGTGAAATTACAATGTGCGGTGAGATTTTCAAAGAGGTTATGTACTCACGCGTCAGTTCCGCACGGCACGTCTGGACTCGCAGCGGCGATGATTCCCAACGGACATCGTTGTAGGCTGAAAAACAATAAGATACAACGTTAATGAGAAAGGAGCCGCCGACTTCTCGATTCAAACGCGCGATAGTAAAATGACTCGTGTAAAAAACAAAAGAAAGAAAAACAATCCGTTACTCTCGCTATTCTTCTGACTATAAGATCGCGCCTTGGCCCGGAAAAAACGACTGTTTCAAATTTTAAAAATACCGGTCACTGTACACATACCAGAATTCGACTCGTCTTCTGTGATAAAGTAATTGTTTCGTCACTGAAGATTCGTTTAATATATTGAAATAGAATGTTATAGCGTCCTCGACTGGCGGCCATCTTCGAAAGAATGAAAGAGATCAAGATGGCTACGCTACATTGCATCAGTCGAATAAGATATAAATTTTTGTTTTCAGACTACGTTTCAAACACGATTATACGTAGATCAACTATTTTACGATACTGTTGATTGTAATCGAGTATTATATCATAATTTATTCGAAAGATACATAATTGTTGGCTACTTGCGAGTAAAAAAAACAATTCAGGTCAAACTGCCGGAACGGTGGAAAGACTTTGACTCGGATCTGTATGTTTGTAAAACGTTTCATCGGAAATAAATAGCATGCTCGAACTTTTGAGAAGAGAAACTATGTTCACTTTTTTTCACTATCTTTACGTCCGTTTTTCAGCTCAAAAACATTGATTTACTGACAATAATTATACTCCCGCATCTTTTCGATCCGATTCACTCGAATGAGCGATCGAAAACAATCTCTGTGAGATATCCCACGGAGTCAAGCAGTACGTTGGTTAATTCGACGCAAAACTACACAAGTTCCCGACTGTCGCAGGCGCTGACAATTATCTAGGTCACCGCTTTTTATCGGTAAGTTGTCGCTGAGCGACGAATGGTAGCGCCATATCGCGGTCGCATTGTCGAACTATTTTCTACCGGTAACGTCATGTGCCAATCATATCATGTGTCGATAACGTCGGTACCGCTCGTAGTCTGCAACCCGCGGGTCATTGCTGTCGTCCATAGCTGGGGATTGCATATCGTGAGGCGTAATTAGCAAACTTAGTTCGGCAATGTGACCGCGAGATGGCGATACCATTCTTCACCCCGTGCGCCAACTTTATGATTTCAAACGTACGAAATCATGCACCTTTGATGATTTTCGACCTATTGGCAAAGAAGGGACAGCAGAAAATGATTCGACGATTGATTTTTTACAATTTTGTAGGAAAGTAATTGAAGATTGCGCCGATTCACTATAATAATACATGTTTATTGGATAAACAATCTTAACGTATGATTATTCAATGCAATTAACAGTTGTAGATGTATCGTTATACGTGTAATATATTACGTATATCACTGAAAACTGGATATTTGTCATTTTTCAAGTTCGGAAATTACCTAAAACTATTATTATACTTCAAACTAATCGTTGCGACGACATTACGAACAATTACATATGAAAGTATAACTAACAGCGTGTCAAGTACAATGTTTGACGCAAATGATTTTCATATCGATCTCGTTATGTAGAAATGACTATTTGAAAAAAAAAAACTGATTTTTTTATTATTTTTTTCAACAGCTGTCATTTCTACGAAAGGATTGTCAGAAATTTCTGCTCATGCTACATCGCAGCTATTACCTGTTTAAATGAGAAAGAACTTATGTTTCATTCTGGAGACGATGCCTGACAGAGAAAATAAGTACACCATCAGCAATGATTCCAGAAAGGAGCTGTCCTACCCGATGGCTCATATCTCCGTCATTTCATACTTTTTGTTTATTCGTAATTATTTAAAATCATTCAGAAGACTACTGTGTATATGTGTGACATGAAAATTATTTTATATAATTCATAGCTGCGTCAAAATTTTGTTTTTATTTTATACCTATTTTTCCGAGCGCCAAGGTGGTGTAAACCCTTGATCATCTACAAGATGTACATACGGATCAATAATATAGATCGATAATACTCATTTTTACTCATAAGCGCAATAATAACGGTTAAACTAACAATGAAAGAAATAAAAGAGTAAGGAGGAGGCGGCGCACCCTCCCACTTCCTCCCCCTCTCACAAAAGAATAATAATACAGTTTACTAATTACAAACCCAATAATATCGGATGAATCAACAATGCAAGCGATAAAAGAGGAAGGAGGAGGCCACCCGCCCTCCCACTTCCTCCCCCTTCCTCCCCCTATCGCCGAGATCAACACAGATCTCTAAAATACTTACAAATACTAGCTCACTAATAGCTAATAATAAAGCTAGAGAATTAAACTGCCTTCGCGATCAAAAAAAAACGGCCTTGCCTCCCTGGAGGGGCGCGGAGGGGATGGGGGCTAAAAAAAAACCCCCCACCCCCTCCTATCGCCCCACCAGGGAGGAAAGTCCGCCGTATGTACATACGTATCATACGTAAAATATAATAATCTAATCATCGATTCGGCAAATTTATTCCAACAGCTAATTACATATAAATCACAATGTTATACTACATAGTTACTAAGTCTGATATGTATCTATAATGTGACCTCATGCCTATTGAAAATATTACAATGAAATTATATTGTCACTAAATATGACACTTATGACAGTGCAGAGGGCACAAAATTATATAAACTATATACTATATGGTATTCACATTATAGATACGCATCATATACTATATCGTATATACTATATAGTATACCATATACTATATAGTATATACCATATACTCTAATTAAGCTAGTTCGCTGAAGCAGCCGGCGACATTCCCACGCTGTCCTTGTGGTGCGGCATCTTGAAGAAAATGTGGGGTCCTTCCTCTGGAAGAATCTTCGGAGATTCTCCGGTCGTTCGACACTGCGTGTAAACGAATCCATTCCCCGGCTGGCCCAATACCATCCTGTGAACATATTTCATATTTTTATTACAAAGCTAGTTCACAGAGGAACAAAGACCGAAAAGTTACAATTAATATAATATCGTGTCGATCATGAGTGATAATAATTGTAGTATAAATGTATTCGGGGCTCATACTCCTTTGAAGCGGTTTGATAGAACCACTGTTGTTCAAGCAGCACGTTTTTCAACCTTTTTTTTCATTCCCTTGTTCCTGATTTCATTTCGACTTTATTCTTTCGTTGGTTGATGTTCATGTTATTTGGTTTCACTTCATTTCATTGCATGGCGTGTCATTTCATATCGCGTTGCTTGCAGTCTTAGCACGGCGTTATCGAAACTACGTGCGGTTGATTTTTTTTTTTTTATGCTGACATCCGAGCGGATTCGATATTATTACTAATAAACCGATACTCGATGAAATCTCAAGTTTTAATGTCATACATCTCATTGATCTTCCAATATCAATTTATTCGCATTCTTCATTTTTTTCTGGATCTCTGGATCCAAGTCTCGACTACGTATGCAGAGTTCATAAATTGATAAATCGTTCGTGAATTAAAATGGGGGAAAGGTATGTTACCTGATGTTATTAAGGTGGAGGAGCATTTTATCCCCGCACGTTCACCGGTGAAAAAATATGTGATGTAGCGATGGCATGTCTTGCAGATCGTAGTACATCGCGAAAAATGTCAGACTTTCTTCCTGAAATTCGTATGTGCCTACAAACGAATCAGGAGTCCAATCATATCGACACGACGATCGAATAGGAGCAGTTCAAAGTTAGACGAGATGAATGACTGGTCAGCACTGTTCGAACCAGAGTTGTGAATGACTGCTCGTTGTTTATCTGTGGAAATTATGATCTATAAGGCCTAATGACGAGTATCCCTAAAAAGAAAAAAAAAACTATCTCATACCTCGAACGTGAGCGTCCAAGAACAGCCGGTACGAAGAGTCCGCAGTTGTAGTCAAAGCAGCAACAGCAGCTGTCACTGGAGCACGTGGTCCATCGTTCAAGATACATAATTTTTACATCAGTGTACTACAAAAAATACCACACAAACATTCAACACGATTGGGTTTTCGGTTGAAACACGGCATAAATCGAGTGCAGTTACGGTTTGGTATAGCGAATGTATGAAAAGGTGAGCACAAATTCGTTGTGCTATACATCGGGAGTCTTGCGACCGCGATACGTCCGCGCAACGCCAGGTCCGAGAGCAGACTGACGTTGTTCGTAGTGCTGGCAATCAGGTAGACACGGGGGGGGGATTAGGCTTGCTGAGATCCGTAAACAACACGAGCTAGCCATTGACCACGCGTGACGTGTGACTCAATACAGAAAAAAAAAAAAGAAAATAGGCAAAAAGCAATAACATATCGTTATACGCGCGAACACACGAGTTATTGAATGTTTAGTCAATTTCGAGAAACCAAATAAATTACAGAAGCTGAAAAAATATTGTTAAATTTCATTATTCTAATTATACACTCGATTGGACTATATGCGCTGGTTTAGTTACCATTTTATGTAAATAATCAGAGGTTATTTTCGTCTTCAATGACCTCTAGTATCTATAAATCAAGAGTTCCTGAACAAACATTGAAATCTGTTTCAATCCACGCTTCCCCAAGTAGCACTGTCTATGCTATCACGTCATGTAATACCCTGGTCGACAGAGCCTTGCGGCAGAAGTATCTATGTTGTTTGAATATTCATTCACGAAAAGCTACGTGGTGTTGGAAATGACCATTGAGCTGTCTGTCAAACAATAATGCTGTTAAAAAATAGAAGGAAGGAATAAAGAAATTTCGAAGTACAATTTAAAGTAATCATTGATATACTGAGATGATAATTATTTCAAGTTTCAATGAAACTTTACATATGTTGTAAGAAATATCAATTTGCACATTGTTATTCGCGGTAAAAAGAATAGAAAATATGGTTGGGGACATAACAATTTCTCCAATTACAATCGGAGTCTGCTGGTAGGAATACGCAACGTGTAGAACTTGAAGAAAAGATAAATTTCATTTGGCGGACGCTCTCACGAATAACACATGTTAACTCATTGGCGACGCAAAGGTCACTGAACTTCATAGCATCAGCCGATTCTCTGCAATCGAGTGGAGTGGAGTGGAGTGGAGTTGATTCTGAACAATTGTCAGAGTGGGATGCAATAATTCTACGATAACTGCGTGAAATACAAAATACCCGCTTTATTGACTGAATAGTTGGTTGTTTAGTCAAATGCGCTGATTAGCATGACCCGTGTATAAGTAATTATGCGACTATTTAACGAGCAACATTTCAGGTCATTCGCAAAGGCAAGTGTCTGGCTTGTATCAGCGCATTTGTTCAGGGGGCACCACGAGAAGGCAACCAACACCACCCCCCGCCTGAAAAGTGAACATATCAATTCGTAACAATATTAAATTGATGAAAACTGCAGATTCTCCAGAACTTGACGAACTTGTAGAGCCTGTAAAAACTTTCGGAGCTATAGAATAACATAGGGAATATTATTCAAATTTCGATAGATGAATAGTTTTAGTGATAGACGATAAATGAGTCAATTAGAAAGTCACACAAACAAGTACAATAAAAATAAATATCCCTATTGGTTAGGTATATGACGCGCGAGATTCGACCGATTCTATACATATACCCGAACGGCAGCTAAACGGCGCGGTGACAGTATAATTTTCATAATTTATTTCTTCTCGCGATAACCGGGGGGATCAAAGTATTTATCTTAGAATGTGGGTCCAACTCCAAAGAGCTTTCATTCGGGTCCAGCTTCGATTAAATCAGTGCACGGAGAGTTGAGGTATGATTATTTCCAGTTTCCGAGTACTCATTTCGTCTGAAAAAATTTTCGTCGACTTCTGTTCACCTCCGCCTTTTTTTTTTTTTTTTTTTTCGACTTATCGCGTAATCTCATGTAAGTAACCATCTTCACATCCTTCAGCCAGATCTGACAGTTCACTAAAGCTATACGGATAAAAATGAGGAAAGAGTGGCCACCACTAGACAGCTGCAGTGACATCAGTTGCAAGATGTCGGTCTTGTCGACGATGTTAACGTAACATAGGGAGCTTTCCATCTACAGCCAAAAATCAACACGCTCAGACACACAGCTAAACGATTGGTCTTTTCCGTTTGCCCCAGCCAATCATATTATTGCTGTGTGTCTGACTGCGTCGATTCTTGGCTGTAGATGAAAAGCTCCCATAGAGAATCGATTGCCCAAGGCCACGGAAGCCCGAGGCAGAGCTGTCAGTTCTGTTCGAAAGACTCGGTAGAGTCTCGCGCCAAAAACAATAAACAATTTCATAGCAATTATGATATTCAGGTATACGGCGCGCGAGACTCGAAAAATTCGTAGGAGCATGTCGCTCTCAAATTTATTTATGTTGTACGTTCTTCATGGACTAACTTTACGGGTCTAACCACATGCGCTCAGCTAAAGAGACAGCTGCTGAGAATGAGAAAAATCATTATCCACAAAAATAACTACAAAACCTTGTAAATAATGTTCGTTGTAAATATTGTTCAAATTAGCAACAATGTCCCGTAGAGAAGCAATAAATATAAACTATTTAACCAATGAGCACGCGCCTTGGAGCTTGTCTAATTTATTTGTCACATTGATTATAGTGATCCAATTGTGTTGTTAAACCCGCCTTGCGTCGTAGACAATTTAGGAAGACTGGCTTTGGTATTTTCATTTCAACTGTCGGACCGTCATAATAACTTCGGATATCGAATGTGTAGAACACAAAAAAACATGATTGAAAAAATGTTGAATTAAAAATCATTAGGTAGTCAGCAAAATTTTACAAAAAGTAAGTTCCCAGACAGCACAAAATTACAAGTGGTCTTAAAGACGTTATACGGACGTCAAATGCGTCACGTTCTGAGGTCTTGAGGACGTCTCAAGTCTTAAAGACGTATCAATTGTTAAAGACGTCAAAAAGTGACGCATTTGACGTCTTTAAGAGCACTTGTAATTTTGTGCCGTCTGGGTTACTTGAATATACATCGAATCAAATGACCCGCCAAGTACCACTTCCTAAATTTGTTTCTTCACAAATTTTCTTACTGTCAATTATATTAATCTTATTGTTACTAGTAACAAGATACATGAGTAAATATGATAGATATCTCCGAGAGCCCCTACGACGGAGATTGGCGCAAAGAGCGGAATTGGTGTTTATATTTAATTATCCGTCCACAAAAATTAACGGCTTACAGGGAAATATGAGCATACGTGTATAATGAAAAATTGTACAAAAAGTAGTGAAACCAACCGCAAGAGCACCTTTGGTGCAAAAATCTTTCGCCAAGTGCAATGATGTTGAAAATGCTTACTGAAAAAAAGAATTGAAATCAGATACAGTTGCCAAGTACATGTCTTTTCTGTACCAAAAGTTTATAACAGAAGAAAAGAAAATAGAAAGTGAAACGAAAAAAATTAATTTTTTCAGTGGGCATTTTCAACATTATTGCACTTGGCGAAAGGTTTGTGCACCAAAGGTGCTTTTGTGGTTTATTAATTACACGAGAGAGAGAGAGAGAACAAATAATAGAAAGGCACGGAAACAATAAAATTAGTAGATCTCGTGGAACCTATAAAACCTGTGAAACCTCTGAGAGCTGTAAAATGTAACGAGTATTATTTAAATTTCAATAAATAAATAGTTTCCATGAGATAGAATAAATGAATGAATTAGAAAGTAACACGAAGGATCATTTTCCATAGCAATACACATAAGAAACATACAGCACAATAATTTTCAAAGCATCACGTGAATAATTTTCAGAATAATTATGATTAATTAAAAAATGAAACAGCTGAGTGATAATATTAATGACACGAGAGAGAAGAAAGAATAGAAAAGCATGGAAATGATAAAAATTCGTAGATCTAGTGGAACCTATATGAGACCTGTAAAACGTAGAAGGTATAATTAAATCGTATGCGTGTGATTTTAACATACAGTAATAAATGAAGTACATAAATATTAATGCATGAAATATTGAGGACATAACAGAGGCGAAGTATGGATGAAATATGTGAATCTTGTAGAATTTGTAGACTCCGAAAAATCCGAGGGACCCCAAAGACAGGAAGGACACGAAAGACTGGAATGGAATAGAATAGTTAATTAATATTCCCGTTATGTCGAGAAACAAAGAAGTACAACACATTATGAGGGTAAAAAATAGAATTACGGGCATACAATGCACTTACGTCTAGCTAAACTAATTTAAATTAAGTTGAGATAAACCAGCGCGTTGCCGCAGAAAGGGGAGAGAGAGAGAAGTCGAAGGAAGAGAGCAAGAGAGACGCGAAACACTCCGAAAGACGCATAAGACGTAAAAGGAACGTGGGACTCGAGGAACCTGGCGGCCCCAAAAGGCCCAAAAGGCCCAAAAGCCCCGAATGACCCAACAGACGTGAAAGACACGAGGGATTCGAGGAACCTTATGGCCCCAAAGAATCCGAAACACGCTAGAGACCCCGAAAAACCCGTTACGTCAACGTGTTACTCGGCGGGCCAATATTACAATTACTCGAGGATCACCGACATGGTTGTTCTCTCGTACTTGTCTACGAAGGCCCGCCAAGTACCGCTACCTGCAAATTTATTTTTTTCGTTTCATTTCCTTTTTTTTCTCGCGAGTGAACGAACGCAAGGCTATTTAATTTTCTTTTTTTCTGTTATAAACTTTTGGTATACAAAGGACATGTACTTGGCAACTGTATCTGATTTCAATTCTTTTTTTCAGTAAGCATTCTCAACATTATTGCGCTTGGCGAAAGATTTTTGCACCAACGGCGCTTTTGTGGTTGATCTCACTACTTTTTGTACAATTTTGTATTATACACGTATGCTCCTATTTCCCTGTGAGCCGTTAATTTTTGTGGACAGATAATTAAATATAAATATCAATTCCGCTCTTTACGCCAATCTCCGTCGTAGGGGCCCTCGGAGATATCCATCATATTTACTCATAGATCTTGTTACTAGTAACAATAAAAATAATGTAATTGACAGTAGGAAAATTTGTGTAGAAAAAAAAATAAAATTTAAGGAAGTGGTACTTGGCGGGTCGTTTGATTCGATGTATATTCAAGTAACCCTTACAGCACAAAATTACAAGGGGTCTTTAAGACGTCATATGGACGTCAAATGCGTCACTTTTTGACGTCTCAAAGACTTCTTTAGGACTTGAGACGTCCTCAAGACGTCAAAAAGTGAGGCATTTGACGACCGTATGACGTCTTTAAGACCACTTGTAATTTTGTGCTGTCTGGGAAACTACTGTTTGTAAAATTTTGCTGACTACCTAATAATTTTTAATTTAACATTTTTTTAATCATGTTTTTTTGTGTTCTACACATTGGCTATCTGCAGTTATTATGACGGTCTGAAAGTTGAAATGAAAATACCAAAGCCAGTCTTCCTAAATTGTCCACGACGCAAGGCGGGTTTAACAACACAATTAGATCACGATCGATGTGACAAATAATTTAGACAAGCTCCAAGGCGCGTGCTCATTGGTTAAGGCCCATCCCCAGTCGCCCACCTCCTTTTTGTCGAAATCTGTCACATTTCTATTATTATCGAATTGGACGTTGGCCTTTTTTGCGTTTTCGACGCCTAGGGGCTCGGCTAATATTCGAAAGGTGACACATTTCGACAAAAAATGAGGTGGGCGACTAGGGATGGGCCTTAAATAGGTTATATGTATTGTTTTTCTATCGGACATTGGTGCTAATGTGAACAATATTTAAAGTGAACATTATTTATCAAGTTTTGTGGTTATTTTCGTGGTTAACGATATTTCTCATTCCCACTGTCTCTTTAGCTGAGCGCATGTGGTTAGACCCGTATAGTTAGTCCATGAAGAACGTATACAACATAAACAAATTTGAGAGCGACATGCTCCTACTAATTTTTCGAATTTTTCGAGTCTCGCGCGCCGTATACCTGAATAATATAATTTATGTATATTTTTTTTTTTTTTTTTTTAGTTTTTGGGGCGAGACTCTACCGAGTCGCTTGAACAGAACTGACAGCTCTGTCTCGGGCTTCCGTGGCCTTGCGGGCAATCGATTCTCTATCTTACGTTAACATCCTCGACAAGACCGACATCTTGCAACTGATATCACTGCCGTGTAGTGGTAGTCACTCTTTCCTCACTTTTATCTGCATAGCTTTAGTGAGCTGTCAGATCTGGCTGAAGGAGGTGAAGACGACAAGATATTTCGCAGACGAAACGAGTACTCGGAAGCTTGAAATAATCATACCTCTGATATAATATGATCATACTGATTTATATCGAAGTTGGACTCAAAGGAAAACTCTTTGGACCCGCATTCTAGGATAAATACTTTAATTCCCTGGATATCGCGAGAAGAAAGAAATTATGAAAATACTGTCTCCCCACCCCGCCATTTAGCTGCCGTAGACGATAAATGCATGAATTAGAAAGTAATAGTACAAACGATCATGTTTCACAGCTATGCATAAGAAATATACGGCACAATGATTTTCGAAGCATTACGTGAATAATTTTCAGAATAACTATGATTAATTAAAAAAAATGAAACAGTTAGTAATAAATAATAATATTAATGACACGAGAGAGAAGAGAGAGAAGAAAGAATAGAAAAGCATGGAAACAATAAAATTCGTAGATCTCGTGGAACCTATATGAGACCTGTAAAACGTTGAAGGTATAAATCAATTATGTGTGTTTAATTTTAACATACAGTAATAAATGAAGTACGTGAATATCAATGCATGGAATATTGAGGACATAAAAAGGGCAAAGTATGAATGAAATATGTGAATCGTGTAGAATCGGGAGACCCCGAAAGGTCCAAGGGATCCCAAAGACATGAGGGACACGAAAGACTAGAATAGAATAGTTAATTAATATTCCCGTTATGTCGGGAAACGAAAGAGTAAAACACATTATGAAAGTACAAAATAGTTACATGCATACAGTGCACTTACGTCTAGCTAAACTAATTGAAATTAAGTTGAGATAAACCAGCACCTTGCCGCAGAAAGAGGAGAGAGAGAGAGAGAGAAGTCGAAGGAAGAGAGCAAGAGAGACGCGAAAGACGCAAAAGACTCTAAAAGACGCAAAGGACGCAAAAGACGTGAAAGACACGCGGGATTCAAGGAACCGGGCGGCACCAAAGAATCCGAAATACGCGAGAGACCCTCGAAAAACCCAACAGACGTGAAAGACACGAGGGATCCGAGGAACCGGACGGCACCAAAGACCCCGAAACACGCGAGAGACCCCCGAAACTCGCGAAGGACCCTGAAACACGAGAACGACCCCGAAACGACACGCGAAGGACCCCGAAAGACACGGAGACAAAAGAGCGGAAAGATTGGAAAGACCAGTGAAACATAAGAGGTATAATTAAATCATGCGTGTTAGATTTTAACATGCAGTAATAAATGAAGTACAGAGTAGAGTGGGGTGCAATGATTCTACGATAACTGTGTGAAATACGAAATACTGGCCTTATTAACTAAAAAGTTGGTTGTTTGGTCAAATGCGCTGACTAGCATGACCCATGTATACGAAATTCTACGACTATTCAATATGCAACATTTCTTGGTATTATTATTGTCTGTTAAACCATGAAATCAGCGCATTTGTTCAGGGGGCACCACGAGAAGGCAACCAACACCACCCCCCGCCTGAAAAGTAAACATCTTAATTCGAAACAGTATTAAATTGATGAAACCCGCAGATTTTGTAGAACTTGAAGAACTCGTAGAGCCTGTAAAACCTGTCGGAGCTATAGAATATAACGAATATTATTCAAATTTCATACATAGTTTTAGTGAGAGACGATAAATGGATCAATTATAAAGTAACACAAACAATCAGTTCTCACAGCAATACATAAGAAATATACAGCAAAATAATTTTTAATCAGCACGGGAATAATATTCAGAATAATAATGAATAATTAAAAAAAGAAACAGTTATTAATAGCATTAATGACACGAGAGAGAAAAAAGAATAGAAAAGCACGGAAACAATAAAATTCGTAGATCTCGTGGAACCTATATGAGACCTGTAGAACGTAAAAGGTATAAATCAATTATGTGTGTTTAATTTTAACATACAGTAATAAATGAAGTACGTAAATATCAATGCATGGAATATTGAGGACATAAAAAGGGCAAAGTATGAATGAAATATGTGAATCGTGCAGAATCGGGAGACCCCGAAAAGACCAAGGGACCCCAAAGACAGGAAGGACACGAAAGACTAGAATAGAATAGTTAATTAATATTCCCGTTATGTCGGGAAACGAAAAAGTAAAACACATTATGAAAGTACAAAATAGTTACATGCATACAGTGCACTTACGTCTAGCTAAACTAATTGAAATTAAGTTGAGATAAACCAGCACCTTGCCGCAGAAAGAGGAGAGAGAGAGAGAGAGAAGTCGAAGGAAGAGAGCAAGAGAGACGCGAAAGACGCAAAAGACTCTAAAAGACGCAAAAGACGCAAAAGACGTGAAAGACACGCGGGATTCAAGGAACCGGACGGCACCAAAGAATCCGAAATACGCGAGAGACCCTCGAAAAACCCAACAGACGTGAGAGACACGAGGGATTCGAGGAACCTAATGGCACCAAAGAATCCGAAACACGCGAGAGACCCTCGAAAACCCAACAGACGTGAAAGACACGAGGGATCCGAGGAACCGGACGGCACCAAAGAATCCGAAATACGCGAGAGACCCTCGAAAAACCCAACAGACGTGAAAGACACGAGGGATCCGAGGAACCGGACGGCACCAAAGACCCCGAAACACGCGAGAGACCCCCGAAACTCGCGAAGGACCCTGAAACACGAGAACGACCCCGAAACGACACGCGAAGGACCCCGAAAGACACGGAGACAAAAGAGCGGAAAGATTGGAAAGACCAGTGAAACATAAGAGGTATAATTAAATCATGCGTGTTAGATTTTAACATGCAGTAATAAATGAAGTACAGAGTAGAGTGGGGTGCAATGATTCTACGATAACTGTGTGAAATACGAAATACTGGCCTTATTAACTAAAAAGTTGGTTGTTTGGTCAAATGCGCTGACTAGCATGACCCATGTATACGAAATTCTACGACTATTCAATATGCAACATTTCTTGGTATTATTATTGTCTGTTAAACCATGAAATCAGCGCATTTGTTCAGGGGGCACCACGAGAAGGCAACCAACACCACCCCCCGCCTGAAAAGTAAACATCTTAATTCGAAACAGTATTAAATTGATGAAACCCGCAGATTTTGTAGAACTTGAAGAACTCGTAGAGCCTGTAAAACCTGTCGGAGCTATAGAATATAACGAATATTATTCAAATTTCATACATAGTTTTAGTGAGAGACGATAAATGGATCAATTATAAAGTAACACAAACAATCAGTTCTCACAGCAATACATAAGAAATATACAGCAAAATAATTTTTAATCAGCACGGGAATAATATTCAGAATAATAATGAATAATTAAAAAAAGAAACAGTTATTAATAGCATTAATGACACGAGAGAGAAAAAAGAATAGAAAAGCACGGAAACAATAAAATTCGTAGATCTCGTGGAACCTATATGAGACCTGTAGAACGTAAAAGGTATAAATCAATTATGTGTGTTTAATTTTAACATACAGTAATAAATGAAGTACGTAAATATCAATGCATGGAATATTGAGGACATAAAAAGGGCAAAGTATGAATGAAATATGTGAATCGTGCAGAATCGGGAGACCCCGAAAAGACCAAGGGACCCCAAAGACAGGAAGGACACGAAAGACTAGAATAGAATAGTTAATTAATATTCCCGTTATGTCGGGAAACGAAAAAGTAAAACACATTATGAAAGTACAAAATAGTTACATGCATACAGTGCACTTACGTCTAGCTAAACTAATTGAAATTAAGTTGAGATAAACCAGCACCTTGCCGCAGAAAGAGGAGAGAGAGAGAGAGAGAAGTCGAAGGAAGAGAGCAAGAGAGACGCGAAAGACGCAAAAGACTCTAAAAGACGCAAAAGACGCAAAAGACGTGAAAGACACGCGGGATTCAAGGAACCGGACGGCACCAAAGAATCCGAAATACGCGAGAGACCCTCGAAAAACCCAACAGACGTGAGAGACACGAGGGATTCGAGGAACCTAATGGCACCAAAGAATCCGAAACACGCGAGAGACCCTCGAAAACCCAACAGACGTGAAAGACACGAGGGATCCGAGGAACCGGACGGCACCAAAGAATCCGAAATACGCGAGAGACCCTCGAAAAACCCAACAGACGTGAAAGACACGAGGGATCCGAGGAACCGGACGGCACCAAAGACCCCGAAACACGCGAGAGACCCCCGAAACTCGCGAAGGACCCTGAAACACGAGAACGACCCCGAAACGACACGCGAAGGACCCCGAAAGACACGGAGACAAAAGAGCGGAAAGATTGGAAAGACCAGTGAAACATAAGAGGTATAATTAAATCATGCGTGTTAGATTTTAACATGCAGTAATAAATGAAGTACAGAGTAGAGTGGGGTGCAATGATTCTACGATAACTGTGTGAAATACGAAATACTGGCCTTATTAACTAAAAAGTTGGTTGTTTGGTCAAATGCGCTGACTAGCATGACCCATGTATACGAAATTCTACGACTATTCAATATGCAACATTTCTTGGTATTATTATTGTCTGTTAAACCATGAAATCAGCGCATTTGTTCAGGGGGCACCACGAGAAGGCAACCAACACCACCCCCCGCCTGAAAAGTAAACATCTTAATTCGAAACAGTATTAAATTGATGAAACCCGCAGATTTTGTAGATCTTGAAGAACTCGTAGAGCCTGTAAAACCTGTCGGAGCTATAGAATATAACGAATATTATTCAGATTTCAATAGATGAATAGTTTTAATCAGAGACGATAAATGAATTGATTAGAAAGTAACACAAACGATCATTTTTCACAGCAATAATACATAAAAAATATACAGCAAAATAATGTTTGAGCATCATGTGAATAATTTTCAGAATAACTATGATTACTTAAAAAATGAAACAGTTAGTAATAAATAATAATATTAATGACACGAGAGAGAAGAGAGAGAAGAAAGAATAGAAAAGCATGGAAACAATAAAATTCGTAGATCTCGTGGAACCTATAAAACCTGTAAAATGTAACGAGTATTATTTAAATTTCAATAAATGAATAGTTTTAATGAGAGATGATAAACTAATCAATTAGAAAGAAGCACAAACGATCATTTTTCACAGCAATACATAAGAGAGATACAGCAAAATAATTTTCACAATAGTTATGATTAATTAAAAAAAGAAACAATAAAGACTAAGTCAGCTTACTCAGAGCAAAGAAACAAAGAATATTAATGTAACTTAATAAGGAAAGACACAAGAATGATGGGAAATTAGAAGTAAGAAACAATATAATATATGAAGTTTAATAGGATATAAGACTTTCAAAATGGTAACACCATAACGGTATGCAATAAAGAATTATAATAATATAATAAAAAAAGAAACAGTAACAATATTAATTACACGAGAGGGAAGCAGGAACAGAAAAGCACAGAAACAATAGAATGAGTAGATCTCGTGAAACCTATGAAACCTGTGAAACCTGTAAAACTTGTAAAACCTGTAAAACCTGTAAAACCTGTAAAACCTGTAAAACCTGTAAAACCTGTAAAACCTGTAAAACCTGTAAAACCTGTAAAACCTGTAAAACCTGTAAGAGCTGTAAAATGTAACGAGTGTTATTTAAATTTCAATAAATGAATAGTTTTAATGAGACGATAAATGAATTAATCAGAAAGTAACACAAACGATCATTTTTCACAGCAATACATAAGAAATATACAGCAAAATAATTTTCAAAGCACTATTTTTGTTAGTTAATATTCAACAGAACAGTTATGATTAATTAGAAAAACACAACAGTTAGTAATAATAATAATGACACGAGAGAGAGGAAAGGATAGAAATACATGGAAAAAAATTTAATTCGTAAATCCCGTGAAACCTATAAGACTTGTAAGACTTATAAGAGCTGTCAAATAAACAAGGGAATAGATTATATATATATTAAGAAATTTGATACTCATCATCAGTCACCACTCTGTCGAATCTTTCCTAGCAGGACTGCTCCAGTGAGATGATTGAACGTCCCGCTAATTATTTACACTCACGAGTGATAAACTTGGATATAAGTCTCGGAATGAGCCTATCTGAATTGAGCTGAGAAATCGAAGATTGTACTATGTTACCGCCACGCTACGCGACAAAGAGAAGAGAATATCAAGAAAAGAAAGCCCGTTACAAAAAATCATGGGACTCACCGACGCTGCCGAGTAGGGTTAGGGCAATTGCACCCGGATGTGTGTGCTTGGCTCTCGGCATACCAGAACAGGTTTGGATCGGCTTAAGTTCCACTTCCATCAGTTTCAATGTGAAGGCGCTTGACTGAAAAATGGAAAGAAAGATATTGAAATGTCGATAAATTTGAATTCCAATGCAGTAATAGACTGATCAAGTTTGGGAATCCTCTCGAGGTATTTTCAATTCTCCAATATAGTAGAAAATCCAGATTCGTTAACATGACGTGTTTCAATACATAGGGTTTACAGGGGCAAGGGGGTATTAGGGTAAGGAGATTATTAATAAAAAATATATCGCGATCTTACCTGGTCGCTACTTCTCGGCATAATCCCCTCATAATCAGTCCTGTCCATGCCTGCTTTATGACAATCTAATAGAAACATAAAAGAGAAGCAGAAGATTTATTTTACGAACGCATTCATATAGTATTCAAAGATTAGCGATATTTTCACATGAAGAAAAAACATTGAAAATCATAAATGTAGGCACTGATTCGAGTCGGACAATGATTAAATTCTATTAATAAAGCGAAATGCAATTAAAAATGCTGTTTACCATTCATTTCATTTATCGATAAGATTGGATTTGTATATTCTGCCTCCAGACTCTGTCCCCATGCATTTCAGCAGCATCTCTAGAATTTTCAGACTCGGATAATCGTTTCCATTCCTCCTTCACTATTGTCTCTTCTCCTCCAGGATCCTCGACAGATGCAGCTTGTCCCAGCTTCGCCGATAGCTTTCCATGCAACTCGGTCACGAAGAATTTTTTTTTAGGCAGGATAGAGCGAAACGCACATGAAACATAGAGAAACGGACAGGCGTTAGAAGAATGAACGGAACGAATCATCAGTTACATTATTTATAGTTCCAAGATCATCGTGGACGACCAGAGATCCATAAAATTACATCCCAGTGGTATTATTTCGATCGTTATTCTCGAACGAGATTTTCGAAAGACGTCCGATAATCTGTCCCATTTCGCATCTCGATACGTTTCTAACTTCGGAATCGAATAGTTCGATCGAGATACTCTCTCGATACCGCATAGATCATTTCGGCGGTAACGCGTATACTAAGCCAGTCGGATCCGAGTGTATAAGCAGGCCTGCGTGTCCCTTTTGGAAGTTCTTTCGTTAAAATTAATCTGAATTTACAGCTTTGCAACTTTGTGCGATATCTCAAGTCTTGAAGAAGAAAAATGATGAATAAAAAATAAAAGATAAAAAAAAAAGACACCAACGGGCGTGCGAGAGAGTTTCTTTCCTAACCCCGGCGTACCCGCGCAGAAAAAAAAGCTACTAGTGAGAATGAACCGGGCCGCGGCGACCGGGACGCTACGGAGAACATGGATCGATCCCCGACTCGAGTTGTCAGCCACGGCTGTGTTTTCACCGATCGCACCCGAAGTACAGGGCTTGACAGTCTAGTGTGATGGAACAAAGCGAGGACAGCCGCTGAATCGGACTAACCCGAGACAGCGGCGACCCTCACCGCCGTCCTCTTCTCCGAAGCGCCGTCGATCGATGGAGAAAAGAAAAAAGATTCGCTGCAAATTGTACGCTACAGGCCAGACCGCGAAACCGTGGAACGATGAAAGAACCAGACAGAGAAAGCTATAGAGGTTTCTCTGTGATATCTCCCAGCGTGCCAACACGCCGCCGCAAGCCTCCGTTAAATCCTTATGACTTATGACTCTTTCTTTTAGTACGAAATCACATAGGCACAAATCGTCCCCTATCTTCCAGAGCCTAGACAACTGGCGATCACTCGGGGTCTACCATGTACGAATAATAACAAATATGTAACGTGTGCAATTCCAAGATATTTCTGGAATTGAAATTATCGAAACACGAGAGGTAGAATTGACGTTTTATTAAAGAAATTGTTACAATGGATTCGTTCGCACGAATTTGGCGAAACTGAGTGGCGGTAGACCCCGGTGTACATTAACAGAGAGCTTACAGCGGTTCTGTCTCAGGTCGGTCGACCTGAGGCGCAAAATATTGTCAGCGAACCCGAGTCTACTAACGTGCGTTCGGGTACGTTGCGTCGAAACTAATCTATGATAGAGGGAATAACACCTACCGGACGGCGCGTGTCGTATCACTTTCCCAATAATATATATAGCATTCCTATGTCGTTGAGAAGAAATTGAAAAAAATAAAAAATAAAAGAAATTAAAACCAATCGAGACAAGCTTGCACCTGCTTATACACGCGACACGCGGTTGACGCGCGTAGGATAAGATTCAACGAGTTATCTCTGCGATCGCTGAGAAAAATTGAAATTGAAATCGAAGATCGACTGGACTGGCAACGGTCTTTGCCGAAAATTAACTTGACTGGGGCGGAGAAAGAGAAAGAAAAAAGAAAAAAGAAAACAAAAAACAAAAATGCCGATATCCGAAATTAAAGATTATCAAACGTCTAGTAATAACACGTGAAATTACAATGTGCGGCGAGTTTTTTAAAGAGGTTATGTACTCACGCGTCGGTTCCGCACGGCACGTCTGGACTCGCAGCGGCGATGATTCGTAACGGACATCGTTATAGGCTGAAAAACAATAAGATACAACGTTAATGAGAGAGGAGCCGCCGACTTCTCGATTCCAACGCGTGATAATAAAGTGAGACTCGTGGAAAAAAAAAAAAAAAAACAATCCTTCATTCTCGATAATCCTCCGACTACAAGATCGCGACTTGGCCCGGAAAAACGATTGTTTCATAACTCAAAAATACCAGTCACTGTACACATACCAGAATTCGACTCGTTTCCGGTGATAAAGTAATTGTTTCGTCAACGAAGATTCGTTTAATATATTGAAATAGAATGTTATAGCGTCCTCGACTGGCGGCCATCTTCGAAAGAAAGAAAGAGATCAAGATGGCTACGCTACATTGCATCAGTCGAATACGATATAAATTTTTGTTTTCAGACTAAGTTTCAAACACGATTATACGCAGATCAACTATTTTACGATACTGTTGATTGTAATCGAGTATTATATCATAATTTATTCGAAAGATACACAATTGTTGGCTACTTACGAGTAAAAATAACAATTCACGTCAAACTGCCGGAACGGTTGAAAAACTTTGACTCGGATCTGTATGTTTGTGAAACGTTCGATCGGAAATGAATAGCATGCTCGAACTTTTGAGAAGAGAACCTATCTTCACTTTTTTTCACTATGATTACGTCAGTTTTTCAGCTCAAAAACATTGATTTACTCAAGATAATTATGCTCCCGCTTCTTTTCCGATCTGATTGAATCATATTTCCGAAGAATTTAATCACGACTCGATATTATGGCACGAAGAATTAAAGAATTTACGGTAATTAACGAGGAACGAACATAAATACCACTCCCACCACCGACCGGTCGAGACAAGTCGAGAGAAAAATTCGAACTGGCATGCAACTTCACCGCGAACGAAATTAAACCGTCGACTTCACTTGGATAATTATTTATGATCGTTGAATCGCAAGATCACAATTTCTCACCTCGACAAAGACGCGTGGGTCGAATTATAGCACCATACCTAAACTATGAGACCAGTCGGACGCCAAACAACAACTGTAATGGCGTCGAAAGGCGTCGTGTCGTGGCGTCCTAAATTACGCCGAGAATGCCCGCAGGGTGGTGCTGCGCGCAGCGCCGCCAGCGCCTCTTCAGTTGGCTCAAATCACCAAATTAGCCTCACGCCACGCCGTAAAGTTTTTTTTTGTTCTATTTCCCAGTTATCCGGTAAAACCGATGTACCAACTTAACTCTCCCTCTTTCTGGACTTCAAATATGAATTCACCAGGCTTTATTGATTCAAACACTCAGGGATCATTTAACACTAAATATTGCTCTTATCTGAGACTGATTGCAAATGACCCAACCGTTTTTAAAACCCAGTCCGTGAATTTTTGTGGTACGTTCGGGAATTAACTACAGAATAAATTAGGTGTAACTAATAATATCACCGATAATAATATAACCGACTCACAAGAGATTCTGTAGTTTTTTCTCTTCCGTTACGAACCTATTTATTACCGCTTCTAATTCAACACCTATCTTGATGCGGCTCTGAGAGACTGACTATTCGTCTTTCAATCTCACCTACGATACGAATCGCGTTCTGAATCTAATCGATGAAATATACTGCTGAAATTTTTTTTTTTCTCAAAATTGACGAATCTATCTTTTTCGATTCCTTAGGGGGCGATCAATTCTCAATACTTGAGAAATTATACAATCATGTGCAATGCTTCAAGATTTTCAGATAATTTTCAACGATAGAAATTAGGATGAATCATATGATCGTTTCAAAAATGCTGAATAGTATCATAAAAAAATGCTGAAAAGTATCATAGACAACTTTTGAATTTGAAGTGATTTGACTAGATTTTGCTCGCTATGAACGGGCTTTGAAAATTCTTAATTATTCATTGTGACGGTAGAATATTGAAATAGAATATTTCAAACTCACATAATACGTCGAACGTACTTTTCTTGATGTCAGCATTCCCGAATTGTGAATCTCCTCGTTAGCGGAACGTCGTAACGTACAGATTGTTGACTGACTTGACGCTGGCCATCCGAAATAAATGAATCGCCTCCGTGCTATCTGCTAGCCGTAGCGAAAGATACCTTCGGAGGAAGTTGAAGCATCTCCTCGAGTGCTTTTTCGCATCCGCTAACACCGGTGACGGAGAAAACGGATAATTATCCACATAGAGTCATAGGTAATTCACTCGAATGAACGATCGAAAACAATCTCAGTGAGATATCCCACGGAGTCAAGGAGCACGTTGGTTAATTCGACACAAAACTAGACACATCCTGACTGTCGCAGGAGCTGACAATTATGAGTAGACGCATCACCCGTGCTGGCTTGTTGACGCTACGAGCCTACGAGGCACTACGATGGTCACTGAACCTCGTTGCCAACTAATATCCTAGGTCAGTGCTCTTTATTGGTAAGTTGTAGCTGGGCGACGAATGGTATCGCCATGTCGCGGTCGCATTGTCGAACTATTTTCTGCCGATAACGTCGGTATCGCTCGTATAATCAAATCGGTTATTCATCCATTCGAAATCCAAAAATAATTAATGGCTTGATGCCCTGTATGCGCACGTAACATGCGTTGTTACCTGTATAGTATATCATGCGAATATTTCATACGGCAATGGTTCGTCCGGCTTTCCGAATCTTTGCTATAGTCTTCTCTTCCAAACACAACGAGTTGGAATGAATAAGAAACATTATTGGTCGAGATAATCAAAGACGTTGGGACCGCTTCAGGTCTATTCACCCAGCGCCTGAATACAACCCAGTAATATATTCGCAAGAACCAGGCGGCAATCAATTTGAATTCTTCAAAGCTTTCAATTCATTCAATTCTATAGCTCAAGATTTCAGGAGATTAAATAATTTTCACACGCAAGTTATGAATCGCAATCATGAATATTTTATTTTGTGTTCTATTTACAGATGATTCATGATGATGTATGTATGTATATCCGTATATAATAATTATATACAGAAGTATATCTATGTATGAATCTTTGTCAGTCACGCGGTTTAGCGGCAAGCGATCACACAACTTTTTTTTTATCATTACGAAAGTTGACTAATTTCATCAATTTGAGAAAAATATCTATTTACAAGTCTCAATGTACACCACATCGTACACAAAATCACAAAGTTTCTTATATATATATATATATAGAAAACACACTTGCCTAATACTGGCGATAAGAAAATATGTCCTTGTTTTGAGTACAACGCACGTTGTAATAATAATCATTCATGTCAGTCGCTTTAGTTTGAGATAAAATAAACTACTACCATTCCAAGTTTTAGCAAACAATAATACATATTAATAAATAACAGCAACATATTACATACACACGCTTTAATAGTTTTTCATAATCAATTTCCAATTGTTTAGTTATCGAATGGTTCTTCATATGTTCTTGTTTTCTTTAGTATAGTTTTCGTGATCATCAGCTGCTTTGTAATTGCTTTTTCAACATTTTTTTTATTCTTATTCGACGCTGAGAGGTGTTGAAAGGTGTCCTCCAATGCTCTCCTCGTTTTCATTAGTCGTCTCTTCAGTGCCTCGTTTTCCTGCTTCAACACTTCCATCTCGTTCAGACCTAAGCATGAAGAAAATATTCATTTTAGTCAATTCCATTCGGTATTTTAATATGATTTGAACGCGTTCAACATTCAAGTGTTACTTCCTATCTGGCTCGCTGAGCTTATTTGATTGCTAATCTAAACAATGCTTCTTCCATTTTGTGAAAATTGTTATTGAGCAATATTATCAGTCTCAGACGCTATTCGATGATGTTAGTAATGATTGATAATGGGTATTTATATTTATTCAAATTGAAAGCAATTCAAGTTCATTCTATGCATTATGAACATTACAAAATGTACATTAAGTCATTGCCGATATCTTTTCATGAAATTATAAGCGATATGATGATTTCAAGACTTATTTTCTGCCTCAACATCTATTGGATGACTCTGTAATGATATATTAATTCCGAGAGCGAATCTTTGTCAAGTTTACATTTCAAGTAACCAGTCACCACTTGACGTGTAGAAAAATTCATTTTTATAACAAATTCGAAGAATTATTATGAATATGATTGGCTAGATAGTAATATTCATGCAAATAATCTATAAAAAAGGAACACGAATAAGATTTAACAAGACAGTGACGCTGAATGAAACCAAAAGTGAAGACGTGATTGAAAAACAAGCTATACTTATTCAACAATTCATTAGGTCACACAGTTTTATACAAGACTATTAAATGCATAGCAAAAACTGACCCAAGCTATCGGCAATAATTTATTATCGAATAAATATAGTTTTCAAATAATTAGGAAAAAGTAATAAATGTGAGTGCGAAAAGCATAACATTGAACTTAACTGTTCAGAATACATACTATAGTTATGCCCACCTATAAAAGTAAGAATGAGATGATTAAACAAAGTAAATGTAATAATAAAACACTAGCTACTTCAATCTGCGTAGAAAACAACTCTCAAATAATCACATTTCTCAAATAACAATTCAATAAAACATCACCTTCTGTTGGTAGCGGGCTCTCGCTATCCAAGTCTCTAAGTTCTCTACCGTTATTACAGTTCTCATCCTCGCTGAGAAGATTTGTCATAGATTCAGTTATTTTCAACGTATCTTTCAGAGGCCGAGTTGTAGTCAGAGCTGCATCACTTTCAATACCCAAGTCAGGGGAACAGCTAGATTTACTGCGACCCGTAAGAGTTGGGTAATTTATTGGTAGCCAATACTGAGATCCCTGTGAACAAAGACAGGCGAGTGGAAAGAAAATGTAAGAGTAATTCAGAATGAGTTTAAAGTACCTTATCCAAAAGACTTACATTATAAGAATGATATTCTTGGATTATGTCGTCGCAGCTTTGTTTTATAGTTGTATCAGTTGGGATAGACGATACGCCGCTTGAGCTTGGTGCAGAATCACTCGCCTCGAAGGCAACAACGTGTTTTCGTAATTCTCTGTTCACAATTTCCAATTCCTGCATTCTCAATCTGTGAGATTCGTTTGTATGATTCAGGTCTGATATCTGAAAATTGAGAAGAACAAAACTAAGATAAGAGAGATGAATTCGAAATTCAGAAATGGCTTGTTTACTCGGACTAATTTCTTATTCATAAGGAACATAGAGCTGCTTACCTCTTTGGTGAATTTTTCGTGCAGAGATCGAAGCGCGATGTCATATCGGCTGTCGTTCTTTCTCGCGTCTTGTTCCAGCCTGAGCTTCTCGTTAGTCAACTTTGTATTCTCTACGAGGACCTGGGAGTGAGAAAGGGTCAGTTGATCCATTTCTGTAGTAGTAATTGCCAAGTTTTTTCTAGCTCCTTCCATTTCTTCCTCCATTTTCTTAATCTTCGTTCTTAGCTATAAAACGAAGGACATAAGAGTTACTAGGTATATATAATCGTCACGATTATATTTGGGCATAAATCCCTTCTTTCTATTGAAACAAATAATTACCAAATCATTTTCTTTGTTCAGTGAAGTCAGCATCTCGCAAGTTTGCCTCTCAGCATTTTCTTTGGCCTGGAGAAGCTCGGCTTTCTGCTTTGTCAGTTCAACTGCCATGCTCTCAACGTCCGTGATCTTCTTTTCCAACTGTGCTTTCCGTATGCTGTTCTGTTTACTTTCTCTTTTCATCGTCTGACACTCGTGTATTCGTTTTTCAAGCGATGCTTGTAGCTTTTCGCAGAATCCTTGCGAATGTTCCAACTTCACGATCAAAGGGGCTAATTTCTCATCGAATCTCTGTAAAAAGAAATCGAGAAGTAAGAAGAGTGGCTTTGACATCTGAGGAGTTGAATATGAGATGTAAGAAAATAATCGGGGCATCAATTTTTTAGTAAAAAAAAAAAATAATGACACAAACCTGATTACTTTGAATCTAATATCAAACATCGGTATATATCAGCTGAAAAGATGTCAAGATAATAATAGAAGAATTTATTGCTCAACAAAGTTATAAATAGTGCAGTAAAAGGTTTGGATAAAATACAACTGGGTCAAAATGGGAGGAGCTGGAGGTAAAAAAGTTACCAGAACTGTATAAAAACTATATACATACATCATCGAACAAAGTTTTCCTCGTAAGTTCGTTTCTGAGAGCATTCAGTTCCGTGTAGAGTAGATTATTGGTTTCTTTCAGTTCCTCGATATGGCTTGTGGCGTCCAGATCATTCAAATCATTCTGGTATGTCTTGTGGTAAGGAACATAATCCACAGAATCTTCAGAATCGCTGAACGTCTTTGTGTACTTGAAGAATCTGTGTTTATTCATAGATTTATGCTGAGATTCTTGGAGGCCAATCCTAGCGAGAGAAACTGTTCTATCAGGTTCTGAAAAGGCCTCAGAGTCCGACTGAGTAGAGTTTTGATTTTTATTGGCATTCAGAAGGTTTTCCGAGTTGCTTTTCTTTCCTATCCCATCAGCGAGGCATTGCTCAGACAATTGACATATGCCAGAATGGTCTCCAACGGCATCGCCGCAGGGTGTATCCTCAAGAGCATGTATTAAATTGTCAGGTAAAATTTTCGAGTCCAAAAACACGTCCAGGACCATCTTTTTATGCTCCTTGCTAATCGATTCCGAATAATTAGCCCTTTTCAACATTTCTTTCATGAATCTGACCAGCTCTTTCAAATGCGTTCTCAGAAGCTCGCAGTATTTCCTCGCTCTCTCTGATTCTGACCCAGAGCTTTCAATCTCGTTTGTTATATCTGGTTTTGAAATTAATTTCAGCCATTTGAGATAATCTATTTCCTTTTCGAGCTCGCTTCTCTGTCCCAAAAGTTTCTGAATGTGATTTTTTGTCGTTTTTAAATCCACTGACTCTGTCTCGTTTAGGAAATTCATTTTCACAACGTCGTTTACAATTTTAACTTGTATTCCGATGTCCAGGAGTTCTTTGACCAAAGTAGTCATTTGGAATCCAGAATTTTCTACCGCAAGTTCAGACCTGTTTCTCGTCCTTTCGTAACTCTGAGTGGCAGTCATGTGATTGTGCAATTTAGCAATCTCTTTATTCTTGCTCCACAATTCTGTGTTTACAAGTTTTTGTAAGTTCTGAGTTCTGATTTGTAATTCTTTCGATAGTTGTTCTATCTTTTGGTCCTTCTCTTCGATAGCTG
The DNA here is from genome assembly GCA_963978835.1 of Tenthredo scrophulariae. NCBI lineage: Eukaryota > Metazoa > Arthropoda > Insecta > Hymenoptera > Tenthredinidae > Tenthredo > Tenthredo scrophulariae. Next base: position 28,696,264 of record OZ022230.1, on the reverse strand, counting down.
AATTCTTCAGCAGCAGTTCCTCTCGCAGATTATTTTCATCTCCCAACTCGCTCGTTTCACCTTCTTCTATTTTAAGGCTTGCTTGTTTGTAAGCTTCCCTCATTTTATCCAGTTCGACAGCCTTCTCTGATAACTCCAACCGCATCGTTTTCCTCTCAGATTCCAAATACTCTATCCTCTGTTCTCTGTGTTTCAGCTGATCCTGTACTTCCTGATATTAAGGAAAAAAGTAAAAAATATTCCAGTTGAAGAAAACAATCGGATCTTCAAACAAACATATGAATTCAACAACTTACCTCTGACTCAGCTTGAATCTGGATCTCAAGTCTGTTTTTCTCGGCTTTGATAGTATCAATTTGTATTCTAAGATCGTTGATCTTACTCTCCATTTCCTCGAAGCGTTGCTGTAGAAAGAAAACAGAGTATTCCCTGTCAATGAATAAAACTAAAAACTCGACAAAAGTAATCCTATAAATTGTTCAAGAATAGAAACTTTATTAACGTAATTCATTTACAAATTGAACAAAAAATTACAATCAAACATGCATTAGAAAATAGCGATTAGTAAAAGAGACTGGATTTTATCATTTAATTTTTAGTTTTCTTTGGCCAACGTCTCGGTGGTACAAGCGTAACAATAACTGGTTCCTGGAAGATTTTGGGACTTTAGAATACATTCAAAATTGATTCACACCAAGCTGACAATTGATGCATTCGACTTCTTTCAATTCATTCTTCATTCCCTCTTCTCCCCCCTTCCCCCCATGTACAGTGCGCTATGGCAAGCCTATTTCTGTACCGATAAATCAGAGTAAATAAACATCAATGCTAGCTTCTACTTCAGCTAACAAAGATCCCTTCTAGCGACAAATTTTTCGATTCGTTGTCTATCGACCTAAAATACGATGATAATTGAATCCACAACAATTTTTCAAGAGATTTGTCATGCTTTGATATGTAAAAAAAGGGATTGAGCTTTAAGACAGCAAGCCAGGAAGACGCTATTTCATCTTCTTTTCTCTTCACCTACCTCCATCCTGACCGAAGCACACAGACAGGAGAACATTATTGTAACGATTATTTTCCAATTGAGAGAAGCGATGCGGCGTTGGGTTCAAATATTACTCTCTATTGATGTTTCATTGAAAATTCCGTACGAAACGTTTGCTTAGTTACTTCATAACGTATTGGCATGAAGAAAACACGCAAAAATAATTAAGCAAAAGTTTGTTTATATATTTCAAATGATCAATACTATCACATTCTAGCTGAATCAAACGTGTATCTCATTTGACAAGAATGAACTAGGAGTTACTGTTGCTGGCTGACTAAAGTGAGTTTCAAAAGCCAGCAGCATGGAGCAGACCAAACGAGCAGTTGACTTCTATTATTAGAAGGTAGGCGTCTCTTTACGTTTTTAGCTATAGCCTATCTCCGGATTCCAGAAGTAGAGTATTTGCTAAGTTGACGCGATATTAGCTAAGCTTGCACATTTCTTTGACAACAGAAGTACACAAATAATTGAATGGCTATTGAGTTTTCAATGAAAGAAGCCTCCGAACTGAAGTAGCAATGTTCCTAAAAGTAAAACTGTAATAGTTTTACTAATGGAGATAACACACGTACAGACAACAACAGCGGTGATACAGATAGACGTGAATTAAGGGTATGAAATAATTTTTTAAACTCACAAAAGAACAGTGAGAAAATAATCAGAACCACACAAGTACTCTGTTTCAATTGGCTTTAATCTATTATTTACATGTACAATAAATGAATTCAAGAGATTCAATTTAGACAAAAGCAACAGAAGATGCAAAGATTTATAGTTGGTTATTCGCTCATCTCTTCAAAATCATCTAATCTGTCAAGTCTCTTTAAAGTATCGAGTAATTTTTTTTCTAAATAATCAGTTAGCGTTGTACCAAAGGTATATTCTTTGTGTCGATGTAAGTATCTCAAACAAGATCCATAAAATTGCGGATAAACCAAAAAGAGGCAGTTTTTTTTGTAAGTTTATTTTTTAATAGCATGCGAATTTGATATATTTGCAGTGATAGAAGCGGCAGAAGATAGCAAAGAAGAAGAAGAAGAAGAAGAAGAAGAAGAAGAAGAAGGAGAAGAAGAAGAAATGATAATCAGTGACTCTGAAAGAAATAGAGAACAAAAAAATAACTGTACTAACTACAGGACTATGTAAGCACTGTTCGTCAAATCATCTGTCTATCCATATGAGAACTAGCAATGTGGAACTAGCCAATTGTTGAATATTTCTATATCCCTATCTACGAGCAGATTCGAAATACTGAAAACTCTGATCATATCGATGGACTAATGCCATAAGGTCACAAAAAAAAAAAAAAAAAAAATTCGCAAATACACTCTCTCGGCGAATGTTGATGTAGAGATGCGTTCAATATAAGGGTGGAAAAAAAAAAAAAAACTTTGGCGCTTACGACCTTATGGCATTAGTCCATCGTAATGTATAGCTTGGAATTCTTGGAAGAAGCAGAAGACGAGTTTTGCTGATTAGGTCTGCTCCTAGGAATCTAGAAACATTAAGTAAACGATAATAAAAGATTTTTTAAAGACCTGATTGCACTGATCCCGCTCCGGATCATCAGCCATCTCAGTAATGAGATCGCGCCTCGCTTGAGGTCCTCTGCGGCTAGATTTTGTGCTTTCCTGACCCCGCGGTCTGCTCAATTCGACTTCAAGTTCCATAATCTTGCGATCTTTCTTTAACAATTTGTCCTCTAACTGTTCCTGCCTTTGTACAAAGTGTTGAATAGTTTTAAGAGCCTTTTCATGATCGTCGGTGAGTTTTTTCATTCTTTGTTCAGCAGCCTCTGCGGATTTTTGGACATTACAAAGCTTGAGGGTGAGCTGCTTTTTTGCTTCTTCTTGCCTCCTAATCTCTTGGTCTCTCTCCTCCAATTCCTGAAAATGAATAATCAAGGAATTGGTAAACGAAATTCATAATCCACTTCTTACACCCTGTACCACTTACTTTGGCCAAATCTCTGAAGTCCTTAGAGCTGGTTCTCTGTAGCTGCGAACTCTGCCTCGAAGATCTTTCTGTGTTCATCATCCAGTCTAGAGGGTTATTACTACTTCTTTCTGGGCTTTTGATGCAACTTGATCGTTGACCCATAGTTTGCGTGTGATAATCATCTACGGAGTTTAACGTCGACGGACTACTTGGTGGCGAACAACTTCTCAGTTTGAGAGAATTGTTCTCAAACTAAAAAGAAAATAAATTTTGTTAATCTAATGAAATATGTTAAGTCAATCATTTTTATAAAGACTTGGCCTACGTGAGACAGAAGAGTTTTGTGTTTGTTGTTGAGTTCTATCAGAGCGTCGTCCCTCGCCTTGACAGAAGCCCGCAAAGAATCAACTTGTTTCTTCTTCTTCTCACAGTCGTTATTGAGCTCTTCATAGGCGCGTAGTTTTTCGTCCAATAGGATGCTTTTTTCTTTATTAATTCTGTCCTTTTCCGATAACGCGTTTTTGTGTTGTTGGGAAGCAGTTTCCCACTCGAAAGCTTTCTCTTCTAACTGTCTGACTCTTTCCCTCAGCTGATCGATCTCACGGTTTTTCTCCTCCGCCCGAATTTTTTTAAGCTGAATCTCAGACTCCAAACGCTCTTTCAACTGATCTCGTTCAACTTCCAACTCTAAGGCCCAGCTGCGCTCTTCCTCGAGGCTGCTAGTTATCTGCTTCACCTTTTAGGAGGATGAAAAACAAAGAGCTTCTGATTTTTGGTACATAAAACACGACGGCATTTCACTAATATGATGAAATGTGATTCAAAGATTATTTTAGATCACTTTTTTACCTATAATTTTTTTGAAAGTGATGTGAATTTTTTTAGAATTGATACACACAGGGATAAGAGTCTTTTAGGCACACGTTTCGCTCAAGAATTCCATATCTGCACTGAGGGACATGTGAGCTGGCATTTTTCCAGATTTCTAAGCCACTGAGAAAATCCCCACTTATCACCTTCGACCTCTGACTATCTTTTGTAAACACACTGGCAAGGGAACTATTATTCATATCTGTAATTGTTACCAGCTAAGGAAGCAGAAAGCATAACGAACTGGCCGACCATAATACAATACACTTTGAATATATACAAGTAAAATTTAAATATCGTAAAAATCGTCCGACTGAATATTTTCGAAATTAAGGAAGATCCAAGTCCTTCTTTCTCATTTTCGAACTGAATTTTTTCCTCTAATAATAAGTAATTTTTGTTCTCGCAAATGGTGTACAAGAATTACAAGAATCTAATTCACTAACTAACTGACTGAATGTACAATTATCTGATAGGTGACGCAGACTTCCTGCGGTGAAGGGGAAATATGCTCAGATTACAAATAGAATATAATCATAACAGAGCCCCATTGTCAATGATTAATTGAGTCTGGAATTAGTTATTCCTTATTTATGCTTATAGTTTCCCTTGAATTTAGCAAGAATAATCATAAGAGAAAGCTGGGCTTGTCTGCAGAATGAGAATCAAGTGCTTCAATTCTGAAAAACAAGGACTATTTCGAAAGAGGACCATGCGAAGAGGAAAAATTATTCGAAAAGCAACCGCTACATTTTTCTCTGTACATACATCATACGCCTTTTTTGTGACGTTCATCCTAAAGGTAATAAAATATTGATTGATGTCAGCCTACCTCCCCTTCCTGAGCCGCGACGAGTTCTTCCATTTGATGTAATTTCTCTTTATTCGCCAAGGACTGTTCTGGCGTGATACCAAATGCCTCATCATAGTACGTCGAAGTCATTCTAAGTTTGTCTTTGTACTCTTCGAGCTCTGCAGGCAGAGAGGTGGAAAGAAAAAATGTGAGGAAACTGTAGTTCACCGACCAATCCACAAATAATTGTTCTCTGTTCATTTTGAACGCTCTCAATCTTCCACCGGGTACAAATTCCTCGTAGTTTTACTAGCCATATTCAATTGAAGCCTAAATAAACATTCACCTCTTTCAAGTTCCGCAATTCTCTCCTTCTCCATGTCCAGCGATTGCTGATACTGAGTTTGACTGCGGGTTGAAGCTTCTTTCTGTTCTTCAATTAACTCAAAGGCTTTAGCTGCTTGGCTGAGGAGATCCTGCTTCTGGATGAGCTCCTTCCTCAATGATTCAACCTCGACCTATAAAAGTAGACAAAAAAACTAATGACTAAGCGCAAGAGTCGTTAAAGCTTTGAAGAAACTTTACCTTCAGTTCTATATTCTTCTTGATCGCGTCTTCATCTGCAGAAGTAATGCCCATCCGTTCTTCGAGGAAATAAATTCTCAGTTTGAGATTGAAGTTTTCCTTCTTTAGCACTCCGAGCTGATCCTCGTACTCCTTCATTGTTCTGCCGCCAGTCCCTTGAATAATTCCGGAAGCCCCCCTAACGGAGCCTATACCAGCTGTGCAATTGACGGTTGCATTTCCCGGGGGTCCGGCGTTAGTGCCTGTGAAAGAAGATAAAAACAGAGCTAAATTACAGCAGAAGATTATCAGATTCTGGGGTTAGCGAAATGGGGCAAAGGATATAAGATAAACGGACTGGGTAACTGTTCTGTTATCTGACTCTGCATTGTGTCTTATCAGTTTTGGTTGATGAATAAACGGGAATCCCTATCAGGCCATTTCCCAAGAGAAGCTCAAGTCATATCCTGAGCAGGAAAATCACCTTGAGTATCCTTACCAATATTTATAGATTCATAAACAAATAAAAGATTGAGAAATTATGGAAATATAATTAAAGAGACACACCTGTAAGTGTGACGTTCATTTTCTCATCAAACCCGAAGCACATATTTGAGTTTGTCCATTAGTTTATTTATTAATTGCGTAATTGTGTGTATGTGTGTATGATGGGGGTCGGAAGTGTGTTTTTTTTTTCTTTTTTTTTTATACGCGATTACAGAAATTTTATCCTAATTGATCAGCTCTCCTGGTTTCTTGTGTCTTGATTGCATAATTTGTCTCGAGGCAGGAAAAAAATTACGCGATTTTATTAATCATGTCACGTGTGTAGGAATTTCCAATGACTCTTTCTTCCTGCTCGTTATTTAAATATCGATTGTAATAATTATGGGTTCGCGGTTTTTTTTTTTTTTCTCTCTTCCTTCTAAATCAGGAAAATGAGGGTAAAAATATTCGAAAATTGTATATGGTCTGTGAAAAAAATGAATAAATTCGTCCTATTTTCCCCCCCATTTCTTTCGATAGATTCATTAATTTCTTTATTCATTACTTTCTCAATAAACTTTGGCGTGAAATTAAATGAATTTTCGGTCAGAGGAAAGCGCCAGTTATTGGAAGGTCGGTAATTGACCGAAAGTCCAGACGCGAGTAATTAAATTTGATGATAAAAATAGGTAAGAAAAAAAAAAAAAAAAAGAAACAAAAAGGTATTATGTTTAAACGTAATGCGAACCATAAAATTACGAGTTTTCACGATATTGGCAGAAGCCCAAATGTCTTTTGCGTATAACTACGTTTCGAAATGATTTTGTGTTGTTCGATTCTATTTTAAATTTATACCACTGCGTAAATCGGGGTCTACATTCTTTTCCCGGGAAAAGAAGAAAAAATAAAAAAAATCTGAGATCAAACCACATAAGAATAAATTTCAATCAGTCGACAAGAGACGATTTATTTTTCCTGCACTCTTCTTCTTCCTCCATCTACTCTATACGGAAAGATACACATTTGAGGTTCTCACTTATCGTGACACTTGATAAAGCGAATAAGAGAGAAGAGATTAAACGATTCAAAAGTATGATCTTTTGTGGGCGGACAGTATAATTCGCAAGATTGTAGCCGAAGGCTGTTTGGTGTCCCCAACTATTTTAATCCATAAATTTTATGAGATTTTCAAATTGCACATGATCAATTTAATTATAACTATCTGTCCCCTAAGCATTTTTCTTCTATTAAATAATAATTCACATAAATAATCTTATATCCTCACCACACCGGACACAACAGCAACTGCTGCGCAATGGATCAGAGAAACTTTTATCAAATTTTAATGTCGAAAATTCACGAGTGTTCCTTTTCGAAAGGAAAAAAAAAAAAATCCACCCGATAAACTAACAAACAAACAAACAAACAAACACTCTATCTACGGGTGAAAGGCTTTAGTACGTAATTTATCAAATATTTTTTTCATTCTATGTACTTCTGCAAGCAGTGTGTGCATGTAATGCCAAAGCAGACCACATATCATCTCGCGCCCTCGATACCCATTTCAGGTAAATAGGAATTCAGGTTTATCGTGTGTGTAAAAGTTTATATACAGTGTGTAATAAAAACGCGATTTTCTAAATCATTGAAAATCGCACGATCTAAATGTATTCCCCCCCCCCCCCCCCTCCCCCCCGACCCGTGTGTTAATCACTGAAAACTTTTCTCATTACCAAACATCACTTCAATCCTAATTGGCTTGTCGTCGATGTCTAGCTGTTCGATCCTCGATTTACCACATCCCATTCCCAGCTACTGATCACCAATAAAAAAAACTTGTCGGGGTCATCGGACCGATTTCCGATGAGAAGAAAAATAGAGGAAGATAGATGGCAAGAGACAAAGCGAAAAGAAAAGGGAGAAAGAAAAAAAAATATATATATAATTTACTAAAATTCAGCTACATAATTTTGATTTTTTATTCAGGCGACGATGAGTACAGGGACGTCGTCGCTCAATTTTCAACTCCAAATACACTTGGCTTCAGAGAAGCGACTGCGAATACTGGTGTACTGGTGTACTCTGGTTCTGTGATCTCAAGGATTGCAAAAGATTGCTGTATCACCTACGTGACTGTGTATATGGACGGCAGAAATATATCTACCTATACCTACACTGTTTGGTAAGTAAATTATTTACCATATTTCTTTATCGTTAAACGATTGCGAGAAAAAACAATGAAGTAAATAATGATATATTGAAATAATGAAATGATGCGAAATAATGAAATATATGAAATATTTCATAGTTATTGAATAGAATTATGGTAATTTTTAGCAAAGAGAAAACAAAGTGACAAATTCACCTAATTGTTATTCTTGTTGTTCCTCCTTCCGTATGCGTTCTACTATATTTTAATAATTATATTAAACAATTTTCCGCGTGTAGGTATGTTACTCGACTATACGCAATTTATATATGTTCATTCGCGTTCGCTTGAATTGTCCTCAAACGAAACAATAATCTTGATCAATTGCCAATTATTATTTTATATATAGCCCAATCGAAACGACCCCGAGACTAGCTATCTCAATTTATTCTTCCGATTGATCGCTTTCCTCCATCCGATAATGAATGAAATCGCTAATGAATATTAAGAAGGAGAAGATCCAATACTTGCAGTATACTTATTGAAATTTCAGTTCCACTTATTTTATTTTCTTTCGTTTCATTTCTCTTTCTATCTTATTTTTGATTCGACGCAGTGTGGGGATTCTCGTTTTACATATAATACCGGATGTGATATTCCAAAAAGCATGAATAAAAGTTGCAATAACTTAAATCTCCGTCCCAGCTTCGTTACCCCGCGACAGAAGGTCTGCGGAGCTAATCGTAAGTTGGTGGGTTCGTCTTCTGCAGTCGTCCCTGGGTATAAGGGGTATACGCATATATGAACCAACGCAACGCAACGCTGTTGAGAAAAGCGATAGTAAGTATATATTATAGTACATATAGATATGTGTATATGTATAACTATATGTATCTTGTAAAGATCACTGGTGGCAACTGGCAACCAACAACTGCCAAAAAGCCGAAAGGCGTCGCCCCGTGGTCCAACATTTTGTCTATTTATAAAACGAAGCACCGTTAACGTCGCCAGTTCAAAATGATGCCATGACAAAAAGATAATGAGAAATGAGAAATGAGAAATGAGAAATGAAAAAATGAAAAATAAAAAAAAATTAAATCACAGAATGAATATATGAGGAAAAAGCACAGGCCAATACACGAAGACTTTATATATAAAATCGCTGCAGTGCAATGAATGAATGAATGAATGAATGAATGAATGAATGAATGAATGAATGAATGAATGAATGGGTGAATGAGTAAATGGATGGAGGATTCAATCAATCAATTATTTAATTGATTGAGCTTCTTGTCGTTATTTTTTCGTCTTTTTTTTTAAATTTTTTTTATTCATTATTTTTTTATTGTCAGACCGATAAAAACTCTGTGTTTGGGGAAATCTGAGGCTCCAACTCATCACACACACACATTACGTGGGAAATAAAACCCAATCGTCGATGTTTGAGCTGCTCAATGCATAGGCGTCTTGCGCTTGCCTACCTTCTAGGCGCGTTACTTTCCCGAGAATCGCCCTGTATATACGGTTTATTTTATAGTAAAGGCTTGCGCTGCGGTATAGTAACACGGATCTGTGTATACCTAACGGAAAAATAAAGCTAGTCCGTAGACGAAGAAGAAGGTGAAAAAAGAAAATAAAAAGAAAAGCTGTCCTTTTCTCAGCTTAAATGTGTCATCTAAAAATAAGACAAGTCTTAGCTCGATGCAGCAGCAGCAGCAGCGGCGAGCCAATAGACTGCACCAACTGCTATGTGTATTGTATACATACCTACATTTCCACATTCGCAGATATGAATTTATGCTGCTTTTTTTCCAGAGACTTCAAGGCTTCGAAATTTGAAAAAATTATGCAGAACGATAATTAATATTAAATATTTTCGATCGAATTCATTTTTGAAGGAAACTATTTGCAAATTATGTAAAGAAAATGAAACTTCTATCTCAGAATTGACTCTTCATCTAGATTCTTTGTTTTCGTTCTTTTTGTTTTCCTTCCTATTGTCGACGGTATACATAAATGAATCTTCGTGCTTTCCACCCTTTTATCTTAAATCCGTCTACACGACCACGCGGTATATGTCTAAATACTTGGTCCCAACCTACGACCTATCGCGTTATACATAATTAATAATTATATTCAGACAGAACTCACGAGGAGTGCATACCTATAGAGGTAGAAAATCCGAGACAGATTTAAGATGAAATTGTTTGTTAGTCACTATGTTGTCACTGAGGTAGACGCATGAGGTCTACATACCTACTACATGCGTAATGATTCCGTGGGAAGTAATGCGCCTAAAAGGTAGGCAAGTGAGAGATGTTCGAGCTGATCAATGAAGGTGTTTCCCGTTCGCCTACCTTCAAGGCGCCTTACTTTCCACAGAATCGCTCTGTGTATAATTATATATATATATATATATATACTATACACATAAATAAATCTATACCTATAAACGCAAAAGTTGTGATTGGTTGCAGTCTCCTTTCAATCCCGAACTCAAAATGCACGGAAGCCAATTAAATATTTTTTTTTCGTCTTTTACCATTTATTCCGACCACCCCTTCGCTCTCTATCTCTTCCGGATTATCGAGGTGATGCTTTATTCGTGGAGTCTCTAATTTATAGGATAGAAGAGAGATTTAAAAATCGTATGTACTCACCATTTATACAAGGTAGCGTGTGGTCTATGGTGATATCCTGAAGAGTCAGGTTTGTGCTATAAATAAAAGAAAAGTAGTCAAAAATTAATTTGAGAAAATAGAAATGGAATTTAAATACATTTTCTTTCTTATGTATACCATACTTTGTGAAGTAGAAAAGTAAAACCAAGTATGTTAAAGTATAAACAATCGTGAAAGGCGGAATAAAAATCTGTTATACCGTGAGGTTTCGTGAAAAGAGCCCGTGAGAAGCGCGCGGGCGCTGATTTATCCGAATATCCTTGATCATTTTTATTAGACAACAATCGAAATAAAATAGCAGACGGACTCTGCTATCGCGCTGACAAGTCCGAAATTGGCGGCCCTTGTAATATATACGAATAAATCAGCGCTCGCGCGCTTGGACCGGACTCTTTCCGCGAAAACCTCACGGTATACTATAGAAAAAATCAAGAAAGGGCTACGGATATTCGACCCTTTGACGTTTTACCGCGACAGGAAATGTATTCTTCTGAAAATAGGTAGTTGCCGAGCATAGGAGACCGTCGAAAAGTTATTTTCGAACGCGGTATAGGTATATCACATTATTATATACTTACAACATAATTATTAGCCTTAGTTTGTTTGACATTTTTTCTAAATATCTTTGATGTATGTATACCTAATATGTATATACATAAGTAAGATATTCAATGATTTTAGAGAGAATTGATAATTTTCGAGAATATTGGATACGTATGGTTGGTTTTCAATAAATTTTCTAAACTGGTGCAAAATAAAGAATTTTCCTTATCTTATATCGTCAATTCCCGAAATGCGTCGAGGCGCGCACCTAGTATATAATATATAGGTATATGCAATCATCATACAATCGAACTATCAAATTATACTGCAGTATACAATTTTTCTTGCCGGCCTGCATACGAGCAACAGGTCAAAGTAACAAGAGTTGCATATCAGCAGGCGGATTTTGCGCAATAAAAGTAGGGAAAAAATAATAATTCATTTTGTCAGTTTAGTTTAATTTGAATTTTTATATCGCCAATTGAAAAACTCAATTTCTAGTATCATTGAGTCTTTTTTTCTATATATGTATATATGTATATATTTTAATTTGTATACATGTATATTATACATATTGTATCGTGCAGGAGAGAAGTACTCTTCTTCTTCTTCTTCATCTAGAATGGTTATGTACAAAGGAAGTGCTCGTAACACAAGGGGTTTTGCGAAGAACTGCAGTACCAATTAACATTATATATATATATATATATATATATATATATATATAAATCATGGGCAAATGAACCGTGACCAAGTTAAAGATAAAACACTCCTGTAATTATATGTGATTGAAAATTCTCATTGCACTAAATCGAAGACTAAAATCGTTATTGTTAATTTCAATCAGTATCAATGACACATCGAATAAAAGCGTCACAGATATCTTCTCGATTCTTAGTCCGATGGGATCACATCTATTCACACATCTCTAATACTTTCCCATGAGCTAGCCGTATGGTGTAATAAAATATACAGATAATGATAAGCGAATAGAAACAAATAAATTGAGAGTTATTAATGGGGCATGTAAAATCGTCAACATTCTAACACGTGGATTCTTGGAGATAACAAACGTTTTCGCGATCATTTATTGTTGTATTTCTTCCTCCATCTTCTCTGTTTTTCTTTTTTTTTTTTCTTCAGTCTGTTTACCTCCGAACACCTCTGCGATGAGAGGAAAAGAATGTAAATTCAGGTAAACAAGGAAATAAGGAAACTATTCTTCGATCATACATAGTATACATTGAGGCGAGTAATCATATCTCAAAATCAGGCTAAAATAAATAATGAAGCTAAAATTTCCCTCGTTTACTACGGGGGGGGGCAACGAATCCCAAAAATATCTGGCCCACGGTTCAAAAGCGTTGAAATAATTTCGTTACGAAATGTCTGCACAGTCTGGCCTGCTGATATGATGGTCAGCTGGGGATGCTAGATACGTCCGCGACGTGATCAATTGATATGAAAAAAAAATTCTAAGTGAAATTCACAATCAAATACGAATCCGTATTATCATCTTCTGCCTTATCTTTCCTTCCTTCCATCGTTCCTTCCTTTTTTCCTCAGTTTTATAAATCCCCGCACTTTCGATTAATTCAGAAATTTGCCGGAGTAGATTACATACGGCTCATAGTTGTGCTGGCAGTTTGTCAAATTCTCTTTTTACCCAAGTATTATATAGAAAAAAATAAAATAAATAATGATAATGATGATAATAATAATAATAATTGGAAAGACGCCAGACTACGTAGTAAACTGTAGTAGTACAAGAATATTGTGAAACGAGGAAACGACGTATTTTTCGTCGAAATTATTTTCATTTTAAGAAGATTTTTTTTGGACCATATATACAAAACGAGATATTCTAGATCTTGTTTCTGCGGTTCAATTCCTTTTCTGTTTCCAATCGGATCAGTATTTCGGCAAAATGAATCCTCCAGTTAGTTATTTGATCTGGTCCCTTGGTCCAGCAACGTAATGTTGAACTTTAGTTTATAAACAAGCTCTGACGGTCTGACGTCATTCGATCTAATAATAGTTGTTAATTATGGTAGCAGCGTGACGAGTTGTGGTTTAGAAGTGGAGGGAAAAAAACCGAGAACAGAAAGGAAAAAAACAAGTCAAAGACTTTCCGCGTCACGATTAATTATTGCCGAAATAAGAAACCGAAGAGTATGAAAGAAGAAAAAAGGCTATAAAACAATTTGAAAAAATGATCATTGTTATGAATGATCGTTGATCCTAACTAATAAGTACAATGCTTAATTCAATACATTCCCGATCGAGAGCAGTTCTCAGAATCTTCCTCCGGGCTATTTGGGTGCGAGATCATTTGGTAGGGAGACGAAGATACACGAAAAGACACACGGGGGCGCCGCGACGTTACACGCGACGCACGGTAACTAAGCAGTCGAAAATAGAACCAAACACTATACAGATGCCCTCGTGCTAGGTATGAGGTATACATAGATACAGATACACCGGGGAAACAAGATAATAGCCTCGAAAAATAGTATATTGTGCAACTAGGGCGGGAGAATGGCCATCGACACGTGATAAAATCAATAATTAAACATCAATCGATGGATCATGAAGCAGTCTCTTGAAAGAACGAAAATAATGAGAAAAAAATGTTTGCATCATTGCCAAAGAGCGAAAGGTGAAAAAGTCTCTGTTCTTGTTATTACTTTTCAGTTTCAAGAGCAACTGCGAAGCGCGGTCCATTGCTACCCTCTGCTGCTCTCCTTCAGGGAAGTATTGATCTTCTACTCTGCTCTGGCTCTGGCTCTGGTTCTGATTCTGACGATACCGACCTTTTCGCATCTATACAGTGACGTCGGATCATTACGTCATCGTCGAACATGTTCACGCATAAATAATCATAATAATATGCACCGTCGAAAAAGGGGGGGGGGGGGGGGGGTAACTAATCATTAAGAATTATGCAAACCCTGATATTTTTTTCACCATAAATCGAAAGATCGATATTAGAATCGATCGATCGATATTTTATTGTCTCTAGACGATAACTTTAATTTTCATTAATTAACATTTAACTTTTTATTTTTCATTTTGTAATCAATTTTTCTCATCAAATTGTTGATATAATAAGCTGGAAGCGTTTTTATTTTTGAGCTACACCGTTACACATGAATTATCGCACGCGACTATGGTATAGAAAATAAGTGGCTCCATAAAAATTGATTAAGATTTTTCTAAAAAAAGAACTAGACAATAAAGAGGTTGAAAATGACGAGCCCAAGTGACGAAGTTGAGACAAACGATTGTACAGTAATATCAAGAGTCTTGGGTAGCAGAGAGTGGAGAAAAATATGCGGTAATTATTGTTGTTTATAGGTGGTCTGAATCATAATGTCACGAGTAAATATAGATATATTTGAGGGCCTTAACCATCTTGAGCAAGCAAAGATGAGTCGTATGTGAGCAAGAAATGGGGAAAGAGATATATTACATACCTACAGATAAGAAAAATAATGGGGAGAATATATGGCCAGTAAATACTTGAAACATGATTGTTAAGGCGATGGCCGTACTCGTGTTTGTCCTTCGAATTTGAAAATCGTAATTGATTTTTCAATTCGATGGAAAATTGGGGAAACACGGGCGCGGCATGACTTGAATAATAGAGAAACAACGTTTACACGTATATACCGGGTGTACAGCACTTTTTACAAGGTCAATCTTTGTCAAAAATGGAATCGAAATTTCCCTCACTATTATTTATCAAAATGCCTAGATTTCGTGTTATTATTAATCGAACAATAGCCAATGAGGCGCGATCTATTAACGGGCTCGTGTGTGTGTACTGTGTAGCGCGCCTACCGCTAGCCACCGGGTACGCACACATGCAAGCGCGCGCCACAAACACGCGCCCGTACATAAAACGCGCCTCCATTGGTCATTATTCAATAAGATATGAAACAAGATCTAGGTATTTCGGGGGAAAATTGGTAGTAGTACATTACGCAACTGGTGCGCAAAAGAGACGAGTGCGGGAGACGACTTTAGCCCCATATTATATTCAGCTGTCCGTGATATGCATCGATCACCAAGTGACTCTGACAAGGGACAACAAATCATGGACATTCCGAAGCGAACAATTAGTCCAGATAGATAGTAGATTAATACCCAAAGACTTTTTACGATCCTGCATCTATGAGAGCGAGAGGACGATTCATTCGTTTCAATGGAAAAGAAATTCTTCAGTCTCTGGTTTTTGCTTCTCTTACTATTTCGTGGCTTTTTCCGTTCTACCCTATCACCTGCGACCTGCATAAATGATCATATATCGCCCACGCCGTTTGCGAATCACATGATGATACACATTTTGTATGCAGAACGAAGAGAAGAGAGTTCGTCAAGTTTGTCCGACATATGAATGTGAATTGTAACAGCTGTAGATTACCACTGGCGTAGGAAGGAGGCCTTATCAATTAACAGGGAGTTGAACTGCAGCGTTAAATGCCTGTTAAACAATTAGCCTACACTATCTTTGCGAATATCAATAAATTCAGGTACAACAGTACATACATTAAAATATCTGCATGTGTGTGTGGGCAGTTATGACATCAACTTTGTTCCTCATCTGTACTGATGGCAATACAATTTCAAAGAGAAAGAATAAAATAAAAAATGAGACAAGATAATAATATTATCAAATCCTCGATTATCTTTATTTTTGTTTTTTTTTTTTGTTTTCTTGTTTTTTTTTTTTTCCGTTCATTCCTTACCTTCGAAACGGGCTTTGAGGACTACCCCAAACACTGTTCCTAGTCGAGGACGTAGAGCTGTGAGTTTGGCTATTGTAGGTTGCGTATCCATTAAAAAACGACATTTCCACGTTGTTTAAAATAATTAAACTGCCACTGTGTTCTTTTTTTCTTTTCTCCTTTCTTCGAACTATACGCGTATACGTTCTGAATGTCAATACTGTGCCCAATAACCTTACTTCTATTCGACTAATTATTTGGCTTTGAAATTTCCTTCGCCGCACTAAAGTCACTGTAACGAATTTCTTTGCGAAAACGATACTTTTCCTCAATTGAACAAACTATGTGATTTCGGCAGCTGTTTAATACCAACCACTAATACGAATTTTAGGTGAAACGACGTTATCGAAGCTATTTAGTATTATACGAAAGGACTCATCGACGATATATTACAGTGTCAAAGTTCACTGTTTATGTCAAACGACTATACAGCCAGAATTTTACACTATGAACGTTCTTATTATAGTTGCTTCGTTAATGTGTAATGATCGTGTAACGATTAATAAGAATAATAATAACAACTTGTTAATATATTAATACGACAAACAGATAAAGGAAAATAACGACAAAGTTGTTTCAGTAAAAATCCACTGTAATAAAACAATATCCCGATGATATTAACAGTCCATTATTATTGATATACGGTCCGATGTATCCCATCTTGTATTTAATATAGAGACTGCAGAGAGTCGAGCACATATCACATATCGTCTTGTCTACGTATGGAACGTTGCGATATCAGTCAAAGACTGCAGGACTCTGCACAATTATTACTAATTCAAGGCAAAGAGCCAATGAAGGAATGAAGTAAAGAATAATGAAAAAAAACAAAAAAAATGTACTGTCAAATATACCCGTTTATGTCATTGTGTCGATCACGATTCACGAGGCTGAGATTCGCTATTACGAACATACGACCTCACCACTTGGTGTCTTGACGAGAACTGAGTTCAACATTGACGCTCCACCAGATGTACTTACTGCACCAGAGCGCCTCTGTCCCGCCCTCCGCAATCATGGTTTAAACCTCATTATATACGAAGAAGTTACACCGCATGCATTGCATTGACATACCTATGTACTATAGACGTGCATATAGTCATTTTGTGTATTATTTACGCGGAATACGTAAAGGGGGTGGAATTGAAACTGACTCATACGTTTAGAATTAGTCAAAGGTTGTGGAAAGGGAGTTTTTGAAACATCAAGTAGGGTATACATAATACTTTTGGAGCTATCAAAGCGATAAAGCCATTGAGGAAAAAGATGAAGAAGAATATTTTTGGAGATTCAAATCAACAGTTTCTGTCTGTTTTCGTATTCTTTTCATTTGATTAATAGATGCTAGAATAGCGCCTTAGAATTATCTATTCAGAGTACTTACATACTTGAAGTTGAACTGAATTCTAAAATATTTACCCAGTAAAGAATCGGAATATGAGAGAAAAATAGATATGTAATTGCAGTATACTTTTTTGTTCAACAAATTAACATCCTGGATTGAAACGAATAAACGTTCGCTCCATTCTGCGGCGTACGGGGCGGCAGAGTAGCGTCGATTAATCGTAAGACGCGGGGTGACCTTTGAGCTCTGATTACGCGTTTTCTGTGACACTGCGGTGTTGTCGAAAAGGGTATATATACCGGGAGTATTCGTGGAAACGCTTCATAGGGAAGTGAAAACGCCTGCATACAGGCAACTCAACAGTCAAGCGATTAGGTTTTATTTCGCCAAGCGCGAAACGCCTGGTTTCATTTATTAGGTGGGAAATAAAACCCAATCGTCGATGTTTGAGCTGCTCAATGCAGGCGTTTCCCGTCTGCCTACCTTTTAGGCGCGTTACTTTCCACAGAATCGCTCTGTACATATAGACGTCTAGAGAACGCTATTCGTCGTGTTACGCAAAAATGTGATAACATGTGTATGTATATGTATATATATATATATATATATATATATATATGTATATGTATTCTATATAGGTATACTATATATACTATACAACGTGTGTATGTATGTACGCATGTATGTAGTATATATGAACTTCCTTCCTCTAAATACATGCGTATAAGAAAATATTGTGTGTATAGCGTAGTCGATGGAAAACTATAGAAGAACTTGGACACACGTGCGTTACATCTGTTGATCCACGGAATGGGAAACACGTTTCTCTGTTTTCTTTCTCTCTTGTAGTTATGAAACATTTTTTTCCTCAAATCCCGTGTATATTGGGTGTGTATACACTTTATACAGGGTTATACTTTTCAAGTATCGTTCCCAATTTCCTATTCAAAGTTACAACAATAATGATAATAATGACATTTCGTTTACCATTTTTCGCGCTAAATGACCGGTCAGAAAATAAAGGCGTCCATTTCACTATTATGCATTGTTTCATAAATTCCAGGATTTCGGGATATACCTACCTATGTATGTACGATATACCTATGTATACAGTGATACTTAACCAATATTCCTCAGGACAAAAGCCGCCCTGCATCGTGTTCCGGGGATCAATCATCCAGAACTTCTTCGCGTATACTCATCCGTATACGTATATACATAGAATAAACATACATATATTTACCTATATAATTTTGTACCGAGAAAAAGGGCGAGAACAAATTCCCCTTTTTCGCACCCCCTCATCGGGTATTGAGTTTTCGTCACTTACTTAGACTGCTGCACAGGTAACAATAGATTCGTGGTCATTGTCGATGTGTTGAACAGTTTTATAGTACCGTAAGTATATAGAACAATTCTAATAGTTATACTTCCTTATCAAAAATTATAGAAATGACAAATAAATGGATGACAGCGAACAAAAATTAAATTTGGAAAAAAGAATGGATAGATGATAATTTTTTTTTTTTTTTTTTGCTACTTGATATTTCCTTTTTTTTTTTTTATAGATATGAAATTTCGTTGGATAGTATCGACGCTCCGGGACCTAATTGCGTAATATTATATGCTATAATCCCTGCAGACGCCCCTATATGCTTTATAGAGATTTTTCGAGATATGGTGTGTATACATAGATGATATACAATATTATACTTGGATACGTAATATAGTTCGTGTCAAGAGTCCAGTAGGTAGAAAAGCTGGAATGACAATTTACAAGAAAAAAAAATCATGCATGCGGGTCGTTCGAGGGCGGACGTAAGCACGGACGTATACTCAATTCGGACACGGCGGTACTTATATCCAAGTATCCTATACATTGTGGGGAAACTTTTTGTGTAGTCAAAGAATACACCTGATTGAGGTGAATAATATCTGCTTCATATACCAGCTAACGCGATTAGTTAAAATCGGAACCGATAACTAATGGAACTACAACCAATTAGTTAACACTGGAACGAATAACTATCTGAAGTAATAGCGAGTAACAATCAGGGGTGCGCCTACCGATATGCGACCCTACTTTCACCCACCCTAACCGGTGGCGGGAAACTGGGCGTAAAAATGTATAAATATAAAATATCTAATACGGGATGTCCTAGGTGACAAATCCGGCGACATAAGATTAATCCAAAATGTGAAAATATCAATATTGACGGGTTATCCGTACTCTTCGGACGAACGTCGATAATTCATATCTATCCGTGAATATCATGGATGTTTAATAAAATCCAAGATTGCATAGCTGCTGTTAATCTGTGACTTTGTTGCTTTCCAGAAATCGTATTTCCACAGCATAGCATCCCCCACGCGTTGATCATCGACGAAACTAAATAGATTCTGACTGCGGGGGCTTCGGCCGAAGAAGTGTCTTAACCGTAATAGAAAACCGTTTATGTCAACTCACGTGTCAAAATAGTCGATGGACTGTTCAGTGTCATCTGGGTATTCGCTAATCATATTGACGAAAGGTTTCTAACAGTGGTTAATACTCAATATCCCGTATACGTTCTCAACAAAAGTCACAATCACATCACAACTCATTCACCTCCCTCACGGCGTTCATTTTTTAACCGAAAACTCGAAAAGAAACATTTGAAAGAAGATATTGAGGTTGGAAATGCTTCCACCAGAGGCGGTAAGGGCTGGCTGTTCTCAGATTGGTAGAATTGGGTAGAATTGTGTATAGAATCGCGTAGTAGAACCGTGGTAAAACACAGGTACAAGCAAAGGGTTAGGCTAGTTAGGTTCGATGTTAAAATTCACTGTTACCAACATGCACGAATCTCTCGAAGTGGCTATCAAACTGTTACTCGGTCTCTTAATATTCAGTCTATCAAATACACTGGCATTTAAATTTATCTACGTAATAATATGCTGTCTGATAACACTCTGCCTAACGAATATCGTCGCTAATATGAATTTGATATAAATAAATAACCAAACATCTCCAAATTTCCCGGCACAGTTTAAGGAGACAGACTTCTGTACCAAGAAGTGGTTAACCTGGATTGATAATAATGGAGAATTACGTGATCAGTAATGGCGGCGATACGTATAGCGCCCTCGAAAGGGAGATGATAAATAGTTCCGTTCAACCCAGCCTGAGTTTTAACGATAAATGAATCGCTCTTGATAGGTGAACGGAGAAATGAATTTCTGAATATTCCTGATATTTTTCAACCGCGTTTTATTTCCCTACATATGAATGAGAAACAACTGTCCACTAGATAAAGCGATACAACACACGGATAGCCACAGTTCGCTGGCGGTCATCAACCGTGTTAACACAGTGACGTTGACAGAAGCTGACGGCGGACTGGATACTACATGTCAAATTTCAATTATATTCGACCTAAATATTTTTGAAGACTGATATTTCGGAAATAAAAGCAAAATGTTCGCCGGTTTGAAAAATAAAATACGCGAGGAAACCGGGAGTGACGTTTCAACGGTTGTGAGAAAAGCTGGTAACGTTAGGAACGTCGGTACGAAGCATACCTCGCAGGTAAACTATTTTTCAATAACTTATCATAATTATTGATGAGAATAACTGGTGGAGAAAAATAATTGTTTTCCATTGCAGACTGGTTCCACGAGTAGTATCAGTGGTTCTATGCTATCTTTGGATGGATTCAGAGAGGACAATACCGTCTCTCCGACACCGTCCATACAGTTAAAGCGAGAGAATAGTTTTGAGTATAAGTTGAGCGACGGAATGCAGCTTTCGGCTAAAGATATAAAGAGATTTGAGAATAGGGAAGACGAATGGAGGAGGAGGTTGATGAAGAGAGAAACAGAGCTGATGAAGAAAATAGAGAAGAAAGATGAAGAGTGGAAAGTTAGATTACAGGAAAGGGAAAGGGAGTGGAAAAAAATATTTGACAAGCATGATAAAGAGAAATCTAAACTTGAAGATGATAGAAAAAAGGCGGAGGATGCTAAGAGGGTCACTGAACTTGCCCTGAGAAATGCGGAAGGTAAAATAGACTTGGGTCGATAAAGATATTCATCAAAGTAATTCAGATTGTAGCTCGAGAAAATGTGCTCTTTCAAATATTATTCATCACTTCTCATGGGCAGTTGAATAACATCGATCAAAGCTTCAAGCTTTTGTATTTCAAAAATTTTGGAACACAAATTTCATTTAAACTGCAGTTTATATCGTTGCCTTGTTTTGTATGAAGAAACATTCCGTTAATAGGTATCTTAGATTTGACCAAATTTTTTCCTTCACAGAGTACAAAAAGAAACTGTACAGTTTTCAAGAAGATGCCGAACAATTGGAAGGATTTCAAACCCAGGAAATGGCAAAGATTAAACATCTCGTAGGTTGCTTGTTGACTGTAGAATTTCACTGACCGGATAATGGATAGTCTTTCAATCAAGACTAACAATATTTACGAATTTTATTGATCCACTTGAATTTCCTGATATATATATTCATCAGGGTGGTCGTTAAGTTGGGATAAAAAATAAATTTCGCGGGCCACCTCCAGAATCGACGCCAAACAAATCAAAACTAATCCTGTAATTTCTTCAGATTTTTAGTTTTAACGCTTGACCCTTGACCACGAAGGATGAACTTTTCCAATTTGAAATGCACATCGATTCGCTGTCTCACCAGTTATTATTTTATTGTAGTACTAATTATGGGCCTAAAAATTGCAAATTCTCAGAAATTAGTCTATGAAAATGCTGCGGTGTGGAAAAGAAAATTGGCACCCTCCCCTCTACCCGCAAAATTTCGTATGGGTTATCCCATGCCAGTGTGATGATTTTTTTTTTTTACTCATTCTCATCTAATATTTTTCAAACATTGGGAAACATATATTTTCAATGTTTTTCTTTCAACCACCACCCTAATAATAACCATACGATTCAACGATCTACACATTACAGACTTTATTCAGGCATCAGGAATTTCAAGTAAATAGAGAATATGTTATTCTTATGTCCTGTTCTGAGATCATTCGCTTGAAAAGTATTCAATCTGTCTATTTCCAATGAAACTAAAGTCTCGGAAAAATTTGAAAGAGTATTTAACGAATTCCGAGTGAAATTTGGATCTAGTACCTCATTAATATTCATATCTCCTGGCAAAATCTTCCCTTTCCTCCAAAATTTCCAACAATAAGTAAACGAGGCGATTTTAGAATGACTAGAGTCGTAAGAATATCGGAAATTGTAATTTCTGGACATCCCGATAGTCAATAAAACTGATGAACCTGGCTGACAATTGATTGATATCTATTTTCAGCTACTGGCGAAGGAGCAAGAGGTTGAAGAAAAGGTACATCACTTAAAAAGTGCAACAGCTGAGGTAGAAAGTCTAAAGACCGAAGTATCAAGACTGAGACGTTACGAGGACGAATTGAACAACGTACAGGTGAGTACAAAGAGAGTTTTGAATGCGTTATTTTCATTTTTCTTATAAGATATAAGACAATTTGAGAGATGATTGAATAAATTTGACTAGAAAAATTTTAGCTCTTGTTATTTTATGATCGTAAAATCTCTAATGTCTGTTTAACTGATACAGCAGATTAGTGACTGAATCTTGAGCAAATGTAGTTCGTTTCGCAGGTGTTTGTAACATCTAATGCGACGGAAAGGAATTATGACAGAACGTTTGACAAAAGATTTGCATAGTTAATTATCTGGGATACTTTTGTACACCAATGAATATAATTATACCAAATATACCCGTAGCTTGATGCTTTATAGTCTAGATCAATTATTTCATCATGTAAAACAAGCCAGGAGTGTTTTTTTTCAGTAATAAACTCACAATTTGTGTTTCTTTACTTTGGGCTTACAATTGTTATCATTAATATTAGTCCCACTTTATAGTTATTTCAGCAATAAATTATATCCACCAAATTTATCGCAGAAAACTATCCACTGTTTAATGCTTTTTGTTTTGTGAAGAGTTATTGCAATATTTTAAAAGAAATTCCACACTCTTATTTTTGTACTCGTTTATTTTATCTATTTTTAATCTTATTTTTATCAAACGCACATTTCCGGTCTATGTATGAGTCCTACTTTACATCTACCTCACTGCGATTCTAAATATTGGAACCTTGATGGCCGATATATTTGTTGCGTAAGTTGGAAGGTGCGAGTCTCTAGGCTGTTGCTAGTAGGTAAAACATACTTTTATCTAAATCTAACAAAAGACTCGCTTATTGGCTACGTTGGATACATTAGTTTCTCTGAATCCAGCATGATAAGTATTTACAGGAAATAATTCTTATTTAAAACCGAGTGAAACAATTGGAAAAAAAGAGAACAATACAATCCGGAATTCGGCGTAGGTAATACATGGAGTAAATAAATAATTCTCAAATTGTGAAAATAATTTTACAACTAAAAATAAGGAATTCGAAAACTTTAATCACTATCGTCACAGAAAAACAGATTATGCAGTAGGCCTGCTAATCCCTGCTGCTACCGCCGCTGTTAGAGGTACGTTTTTGAAGCTTAGCTTATATTCTCCTGTAGCTATTTCATTAGTCCTTCTTGTCTCTCTGCTAAATTAGTTTTTCGGTGTGGATTTATATTTCTTAATTTAAGAGTCATTATATTACATAGTTAGTGACTAATAAATATGCAGCGCCAACTTATGCGATCAAAGACTTGACCTGGACGATCAGTTGGAAATTAACATTCTTAAATGGTTTCTTTGGGATTAATCTTCTTACTTTTCTGGTCTTATCTCTAGACTCTAACGGTGAAATGATGCATATTTGAAAGAGTGAATATACTGAACAGGAATCGATGAAACAGTCCCATCACTTGACGAGTAAACTATTTTCAGGATGAAATGGAGACACTGCGACATTCGACGCAGCGAGAGAGAGCCCAATTATCTAGTCAACTGGCACAAACTGAGGAACAAGTTCGTCATCTTAAAGACAAAGTATTTGTACTAGAGCAGAGAGTGTCTCTAGAGACAAATGACCAAACGATTGATGAGCGTGTGGCAGATTTAATGCGAGAGAGAACTTTGCTAGAAAGAAAATTGGAGGAAGCCCACCTCCATTTGTCTGACATAAAAACCAGCTGGTCCGGAAAGATCTCAAGCCTGGAAACTCAGGTCGGAAGACTCAGCAGACAAGCTGGTGAGGAAGGATTGGAGAGAAGGAGGGTAGAGCAAGAGAAGGAAGAACTTCAGTCAAAAGTTAAACAGCTTGAAGCAGAGATTGAGGTGAACAAAATAGTAATGCAAACTAAAGATTCCAAGCTTTTACGCATGGCTGAAGACATCGACGAGATGGCTACGGAACTGAAAGAGCTCCGAGCCAGTGTCGATGATGAGGTCGAAGAGTTTAAGCGTGAAATTGTGAGTTTTCACAATACGGAGTGACCATGCACGCAACGAGCACAGTAGATAATTGGAAGATCTTCTTTTCTCTATATTTGTTCAAAGTTCATTTTCATAATAAACCTAACGTATTTTAAATGTTCTTTCGTCTCAATGCATGTAGAGAAAAATGGTGTCCTTGCTGTAACGCGTATCAGCAGGTATTGTTGGTCGACTTGAATTTTTTAGGTACTATATCAATGAAGCGGGACAGCTATCGAATGCACAAATTAATATTTGCTCCTTAGTAATCCCGAATGATTAGTGTAAGAGTTACTAAGCTATTTCCAAAGCAGCTGTTAGTATTTAGACAAGAAAATTAGCCATTTTATCGATGTTATTTGCATGTTTTAGTTTCAAATGCTTCATATGCACAATTATTAATCTTGATTGCTAGCGAAGCTTTTGGTTTTGAAGTTATTGCCATTACGTTTCGTTTATTTTTAATTCTATGCATGCGTTGGCAACTTACTGAAATCGCCAATACCATGGATACATATACTGCGTTCACCGAGAGAACGACACAAATCCGAAACTAAATTCGTCCGGTACGGTATGGGTGGGGGTGGTGGGGCTTGCTGTTTAATACCGTAGCTAAATTATCATAATGTTTGTGCCCTGCACTAAAAATCTATGCTACATTGGGCGGGGCCTGACCGTACCGGATGAATTTAGTTTCGGATTTGTGTCGTTCTCTCGGTGAACGCAGTATAGTTTGGTTTATTTTGAATGAAGATTTACTTATCGCATGACAATTATCAATGAATGGGATGAAATATCTTATATTTTCAACATTATTCGATTTGTTAATTACATAAACACAATACCTACCTACCTACCTACCTAATATCTATCTCTATCTATTACGCTAAACTATCAGAGAAAACGTTTTGTGTATTGAAAATGTTTTATGTACACTTTATTTATGGAATAAAAGTAAAAAAAAAGAAGAAACAAATAAAATATTGAATTTCATTGGTCATTATTTTTGCTTCTTACTTCCCTAATTCCAAATTTCCCTTCCGACGTTTCAACTATTTTTTTTTTTTTGTCCTCTCTATTCATATACACATCACATACTCATAGGGCTTATCAATCAGAGCTATGTAAGAATACTTTTGCCAATTTAGTTCTAGATGGATATTTTCACCCCGATAAATTACTGTAAATATCTCTTATTAACACGCAAAAATTGATACACACATAATTATAGTTACGTTTTCTTGTATATTCGTCTTTAGCCGCACGTAGTTTATTCCACCATCTATCATGGCTAGAATAATGATAATATTTCTTTAGATATAAAATACAGAAAATAAAGAAACGACTCTGTTTTTATTACATCTAAATTACTTTAAAAAGAAGTCACTTCCTCATACACTAAGTTCGGAGCTTCTTGCCCAACGCAGAATTGAAATAAATATCGAAAGAGGTCAATTTTTATCCATTTCTGCAATGATAATACTTAACGAAATAACGATGTTCACAGGAGTCTTCTTCTAAAGAAATAAAACAGCTAAAAAAGGATCTGCAAGAAGCCTCGACAAGGCTCTCCATAACTACAACTGAAATAGCCCAACTAAAACTGTCTTTGGATGGTGAGAGATCGAATAATGCTTCATTGCATTTGGAAGTGGCCAGATTAAGGGAAGCTCTAGAGACTGAGAGAACAACTACTGCCAAGCTGCGCGTATCGCTGGAAAAAGAAAGGGAAGAGAAAGATGTGGCCTTGCTTAGAAACGCGCAAGTTTCTCAAGACGTTGAAATAGCCAGACAAGAATGTAGGCGACAAGAAAGCGAAAACAATGAACTTCACGGCCGGGTCGAAGGCTTGGAAAAAACTGTCAACACCGCTAATAGCGAGCTGGAGAAATCTGAGACACAGTTAGAACAGACCAGGCTGAGAATAGAAGAGCTGGAAGGTGTCGAACACAATAAAGAAGAAGCCGAGGGCAACGAGAAAGTTTTGAAAACCAGTATATCGGATTTAGAAGATCAACTAAACGAGAAAACTAAGGTGAAATAAAAGATTCCCTTCGTGTTGTGAATTTCTCTGATACGATAAGTTCTAAAATGGCCCAATTTTATTTCAGACAATCAAAGTTCTGCAACAACGACTCACCGATATGAAAAAAACCCTTCAACGAGAGCTGAGAATCCCTTCGACGTCATTGGACAGCGACCCAGAACCGACTGCAACTGCAACAGCAGTGATAAGTCCAAGTTCAACAAAAACCGTAACTCCACGTCAAAGTAATTCCAGGGAAGAAGATGTCAACTTCAAATATCTGAAGCACGTTCTCATTAAATTCCTAACAAGCAGAGAATACGAGGTAATCAAATTTTCAGGGTATCCGAAAAAGGTTCAAATTTAGAAAGAGTGGTTCTGTTCGGATTGTAAGAATGAAATACCGTTGATTATTCATCTATACATCTCTCTTACTATTACAGGCCCTACATTTGACGAGAGCAGTAGCAACTCTCCTCCACTTTTCTCCCGAGGAAGAGAAGTTGTTGCAGGAAACATTGGAGTGGAAAATGTCGTGGTTTGGAAATCGTCCAAACTTGGGAATTGGCCAAACAGCAAAAGCGATACCACCGAGTTGATAGTCGGACTGAGGAGCAACAAGTTGCATTGTCACATACAGTATATAAAGCTGCTAAAAATCCATCTGCAAATACATACGTTAAGTGAGATTGTCAGCCACAAAGACTCTTAATTGCGCCGGTAATGAAACAAGATATAAAAATAAAACAGACGTTATTCAAGTCAAAGCATTTCTCATTGTATCGTATCTTGCGGTCAATCGCATAGCCATAGCTCATGAAACAATCTAATCATCATAGCTCTGCGGCAGCGACGAGTTTTAAAAGGAAATGAAATAAAACAGCGAAATAATACTTCTGAATCCTATTCATTAATTGCATAATTTTTTTCCATTTATTCTTTGTCATTTTGAAATTCGGAGAGAAATTCACTGATTGATACTTCATCCAATAAAGAATGAATATATTCTATTTAATTATTGTCCAGCGATATATTACCGTAAAAGAAAAACCGAAATTATTGCTTAGTTTGTATATAAAGAGGAGAGGAGAAAAAAATCAAATGAAATGAAATTATAGTCATTTCCTGAGGAAAAATGCTTCCAACTATGAATTGAACATTGTCACAAAAAGAAAAATATCATGATCAAACCATAAACAGAAGGAAATACTGTCGAAATAATCTGTTTTTTTTTATAAACAATTAGACTATTGAATATGTTTTCTTATTTTCAGAACTGGATGCTTGTAAATTAAGATGAATAATGATTTGGCGCAGACATTCTGCAAGTCAATCATTAAAAATAAGCTTATCTTATGGCTATCAAATCTAAGTTCATTACAAAGCCTCTCAAACAATAATTCATTCCATTTCATTTATCGGATAGTAGTGTAGCGCCTACATAACCATCTCCAGAGCCATTTTTGTAGCTGAGATTATTGTGCGATGACGAATTATCGATCAACTCAAACATTCTATAGTGCTGAACTACGTATATAATTTATCAACTTTGCTACCCAAATAGCATATTACATAAATTGATAGCGATATGTGCCACGGCCAGTTGACCGATGATAGAATGACTATCATTAAAAAATTATTATTTGCTGTGTGATTTTAAGTGTAATAAATTCTAATTTTTATCCCAATTAGTTCGAAGGGGCATTATAACTGGATTATAATGATAAATTATTGTCATTACTTTAAAAAGACAATTACGTGATGATTTTATTCATATTTTATAAACTCGAGGGTCTTTCGGAATAGGTATACCAAGAGCAAGCTAATGAAAACTAAATGAGACCTGAAGAGGACGAGGACAGGAAAAGAGAGAGAGAGAGGGAGACAAGAGAAGAGAGAAAGAAGGAGAAAAAAATAGAAAAAAATAGAAAAATAAACAACCAAGAGAAATAAATATTGAAAAGTATTATAAATAATAAATTATTGTTAGATAGTATAATCTGTCTGTTTCAACTGTATTTATTTACATCCAACAAAACGACCAGTACTCGTCATTCGCAAGTTCCGCCGTTTACCATGCATACAACAGTAGGTACAGTCAGCGATGAATAATCGAGTGATTTAAATTGAATTAACTTTTTCGCCCTCTTCCCGATGTGATTATAGCTTACAAATTATAAGATACATCAATATAAGTTAATGTAATCAACTTTCAACTGACTTTATAGCTAATCGCCTACAAGGCACGTTACACAGTTTTCATTTATTTACTATATGATATTTATTTACTTCACCTATTATGCAACACTATCGGTTGAATATTGATATAGCATGACACGAAAATCGTAATTGACTGTATAAACGTTTCAATCTAGCATTAGATTTAAAACATAAATCAGTGTCTCGAATGATCATCATTATTATTCCAAGTGAATCTTCAATTATTCACTTGCTTTCTATGTATGATAATATTATCCTGCTACTGTGTTAAATTGTCATTATTGTACCTTATAACATGTAATGTAAAAAGAAAAAATATATAATAATAGTTTGTTATTGAATTCTGACCCGAGCTATATACCTATATACATATATATATATATATGCATATATATGTATATATATATTACAAACGCGCAAGCAATAAAAATCGTAAATTACATTTAAATTGTCTAATATTCAATAATTTCCCTAATACCCGAATAGAAACATCAAATATTGCCTCATTAATCTCAAGTTCCCCCCCCCCCCCCCCTTCTTTGCTTTTTTATAATCATTCAACGTATGATAAGGGAAAGCATCAAGAGACAAATGAGAAAACAGAGCTGATCAATCGATATCACTATAATCACCCATCTAATTAATAATTGTCTACAAAAAACGCAATATTATAGTGCTATTATTACGATACAGCGTTTATAACTATCATGTAATGTTTATGTTTAATATGTATATGTAGATACAGATTTTGAGCAGTTTAAATGTAATAAACTGTATATTAGCAAATTATCTAGATGAAACTTTCCTCAAATTGTTCAGCCAATTCGAGCCGAGTGTCTTCTTTCGACATTTGGTATACATGTGATTAGAAAAATTCCACTAGTGTAATAATTTATCTGCCCGGATGGACGTTTTCAAACCCAATAAAATCTTAATTACTTCCCATGGTCATAATAAATAAAAACTAACAATAAGTACACAAACTTGTTTCTTTTTTTTTTTTTCTCTCTACAGACAGTTTTGGACACAGTTTTCCCCCAATGCCGCTCGTATAAAGGAAATAAAATCAAATATCACAACAAAAATAACAATGATCATTATCCAACATAAGAGCTGAAGGAAATATAGTACAAGTGTTAAATAATTCATAATCTTCTACATTATATTATATTATATTATATTATATTATATTATATTATATTATATTATATTATATTATGTAATATTATATTATATTGTGTCCCCCTACTAATAACAGAGAGTTTGTATCAATATGCTTATGAAAAATGCAATAGATTTTTAAATTGTTGATAATAATAATCATTGCAGTCAACGTAATAATTCTAGTACAGCGCTAAAGACTAGTATTTTCGATATACGTTACAGGTATGCAGGTATTTACGTGTATACCTACATATTTATCGCAAGAACACAGGATATTATGTGTAAAAATGATTATCATAATGCTCGATCGATTAAAGAGATATTATTTCTCTCTCTTTATGTTTAATAAGCATAATTACGATGTTATCCGTCTTTCTCCTTATTACAAGCATTGTCTGCTTAATATCCCATACTGATTAATTCAATGCTTAATCAATAAATAGTGAAGCCTTGACCTATTATAAACGTTGACTTCTGTGTGCTTATACCAGCTAATCAGCTATTAATAATGAATAGGAATTTTTTTTTGTTATTTTTATAACAATCATAATCACGAACGAAAATAATGAAAACGGTACCCATCCTCGACCTGGTAATTTTAGATACATAATCTACCTATCTAACAGGATTTAATTTACTATGAAATATAACCGATGGTATGCATCTTTGAGCTGAATGAGATTTTTTCTTCTTTCTTTTTTTTTCCTTCATCTGTTGAACGTTATAATATATGCCTATACACTACACTATAATATCTAAAGGATCCAGAGATGAGATCAGATTTTTGTACCCTAATTTTATTCATTCATTACTCTTTGTTATTCTCTTCTTCCTCTATAGTATCATAACAACCTTTGTTACAGCGTGAGTTAGCGGACTCCACTTTTTTTTTAATTCCTGTAAATACGTAATGAAAATGCTACAGTTTATTATAATCAGCATAAGTTCTGATTTATTTAATCATCTATTTATTCATTCATTTATTTATTTATTTGTTCATTATATGTATTACTTCATTACTGTCCCTATTTATAATTCTCCCTCTTACGTTCCTCATTTCACTGTTTTTTTTTTTTTTTAATTTATTTATTTTTTTTTTTTACTATTTTCACTTATTCATTTCTAGTTGATTCATTTATTTTTACAGGCATCCACGACGCAATTATTGGAAACAGCGAAGAATTCTATGCCTTATAATTTGGCAGTGCCAGAAATAATCTCCTCATACAGCTCAGGCGTAACTTCGACATACTCTTTGTTCCCAGATCTGAAGTAGACTTTGTCCTGTATTTTGTTAGGGTCGAATCCCTCTTTTTGCAGATTAATCTTCTTCAGTTTGAATGTACCGGTCATTTCAAGCTCCTTGACGATGCGCAGGAATATTGGCCTTGCGTAAGACGGTAGAGCTTTATCAAGGCCTTCGGCTAACGCTTTGAAGTCCAGCAGACTATCAGGATCTACTATCGCCGCCATTCCTGCCTTTCCCTCCATCCCCGGGACCTGGATAATCAAAGAAACAAATGAATCAATTTTTTTATACCCGTTAAATGAGCAGAGACCCACCTGCACTCCGTAAACTGTTGCATCTCTGTGTCCAGCTACGTTGCTAACGACTCCTTCTACCTCTGCGGTCGCTACGTTTTCTCCTTTCCATCTGTAAGTGTCCCCAGTCCTGTCCTTGAAATAAAAGTATCCGTACTCGTCCTGGACCAGAATATCGCCTGCAAAATAGAGAAAAGGAAACAGAGGAGATTGCAGAGAATCCTGTGCATCCTGCTTTGGCGTTTTATTAATTACCAGACAAAAACGCTCTGTCTCCTCTGCTGAATACATTTTCTATAGTCTTATTCTTCGACGCCTCTTTGTCTAGATACCCGTTGAACTCTCTTGACGCATTTCCTTGCTTTATCAGTCCTATGAACATCCCTGGCTCGTCTGTAACCAATCGTTAATAATTATTAACCTGATTCATGGATGAACGAAGTTGAATAAAGGGGCGAGAAATATTTGCCTCACTTGTTTTTGCCCTTATACAAAGTCCGTCGGGTCCTCTGATGGGCTCGCAAGTGTCTGCAGTGACTCTGATCAGTGCTACCGGGTGCAGAGACTTTGGTAATATCAATGGAACGAAACCGACAGCTCCGACCTGATTGTCGACATTGACTGTAATTATAATGAAGTAAAAATGGTCAGATTTCACAAAACTATTCATATAAATTCACGTATTCCATATAATTAGAGTAATTTTTACCAATGTTCGCATTTCCTTCGCTAGATCCATAAACTTCGGTTATTTGTTCAATCTTGAATCGATTAACAAACTCCTGCCAAAGCTGGGATCTCATTCCATTACCGACCATCAGTCTGACGGAATGAGCAGTGTCTTCTGATCGCTCCGGAGCTGATAATAAGTAGCGGCACATCTCCCCGATGTATTGCGCCAGCTGAAAGCAGACGGAAATCAACGATTGAATCTTTCTTCTTTGTAGAAACTAGGGACAATACTCACTGTACAATTGTACTTGATGCAATCCGTCCAATAAGCAGAGACAGAAAATTTTGCTCTCAATACGCTGGGAATTCCTTTGACCAGCGCACATCCAGTCCCGACTATGCCACCTGCTGTATGATAGAGCGGAAGTGGATTGTACATAATATCGCTGTTAGCTCTAAGGCCAAGCATGTGATAAGTTGCCATGGTGATCAGGAGGTATCTGAAAACGTGATTTAGTTGTTTAATGGCCGGTTTCACCGCCGGTTCAACTCTATTCACTGATTTGGGAATTGCATTTTCACATCGAAAATGTCCTTTTATTTTACAAATTGAGTTGTTCTATAGTGAAAAATGTTTTATAAAATAATTCGCCCGATAAAACTATGTTTTCAATGTGAAGATGCAATTCCTAAATCGGTGAATAAAGTTAATCGACGAACAAAACTTATTTCTCGTTGGTGAAACCGGCCATAAGATAATGAAAATGAGAGATGTAGTGTAATTTTCGGCAACAGAAGATCAAATTTTATGCACCTTTAGAATTAAGAAAATTCTGTGGCTTTTGAAGGTAGAATAAAGAGTCGTGGGTGGTTGAGTTATATACCGGTTTGTAATCTCATTCTCATAAAGTTGTGGGGTCTCTCTGAGAGGATTAGGGATAGTATATTGTGTCGTAGACAATGTTCAGTGAAATGTTGGGTAATTCGTTGTTAAAAAAAATTCTGCTCACGTTATTGAAGGAAGTTTTTATAAAGGGGCCAATGCGAGAATCATAATTTTGAGAAAGTACATAGTTCATCCAGTTTTTTTCTCTTACTTTAGTTGACATCTTTAACCTGACTGTGTAGTAAAATATGGATCTTAGGGTTGTAGACAGTAGTATTTTACGGTAAAGGCAGAGCCGACCTACATTAGTTACTCAATACTCATTAATAAATCATTTGTAGACACGTATGTATACACTGACGTGTAGAGTGGACAAAAATAGAGAAAAAATCAATTGATGAGAAATGTGGTACGAGAGTGTCCAGAATCTATAATAATTATTGAAATCTGTGCCTATTTTTGGATAGTGGAAGTCCCGGTAACCAAAGACCGAGATTATGTGAGCAGGATGAGCTACACAGCATCATAATTCATCTAATCGTGTTTCTAAATGCAGCTAAGAAGATATTGAAACGTCTATGGACAACAGAGGTTGCTATTTTCATGCTTTTGATGATCTTTCGCTGCGGCTCGTTAGCTTCTCCAACAACTGTAGCATATTTGCGTATCATAAGCCTGGAAAGTGAAGATACAGAGTGAAATTGTACCTGGAGTGTGGCATAACAGCAGCTTTAGGTAGTCCAGTAGTGCCGCTGGTATAAATGTACAGTAAATTGTCTCTGTAGCCAGGTATTTGATCTACAACAGGTGGCGAGGTGCTAGCTTCGGCCAGAAGTTTGTCAATATTTTTAGCACCGTTAGATTCTTCACCCTGCGAACTTCCCCATTCATACCTTTCGACTCCCCTGATGGTATCGGCGATTTCGTTTATTGCTGAGAAAAAATAGCTCAAAGTTATTTGCTTATCTTGAAACGACCTCTTCAATCAGCTTTTAGTTATTGTAACTTTTTTTTTCCTAATCTTTTCAAAAGTAGACTCAATTACTGCATAGAAGTTGAAGAGACACACCTGAGGCTACTTCTCTGGTGTAAATAATCCCTTTGACTTCTGCTGCTGACAAACAATGTTTCAGAGGTTGCACACGTAGGTTTGTGTTAATCAGAGCCGTTATTACGCCTAATTTTCCCAATCCTAGCCACGTAGCTACGAACTCAGGCCTGTTATGCATCATCAATGCCACAGCATCTCCTTTTACATATCCAGCATTTTGGAAAACCGAGGCTATCTGATTGCTGAGTTTCTCTATCTGTTTGTTAATGAAATTTCAAACGATGAATTATTCAAGTTTTAACTCAAGATCAAATCATACTTGGAAGTTTTCTTTTCATAAAATTTTGATAAAATTTACGATTTTAACAAATCATTCGCGAAAGCATTAAATTCATTCTACTCATACTTACATCTGCATTTGTCCAAATCCGACCATTGAAAATAAAACATGGCTTGTTGGGATAGAGATTAGCACGTTCTGAGAATATCTTGATGACCGTGGTGTTATTTCTAACAAAACCCTTCGTCTCGATGTCTGCATTTACATAGCGATATAAAAACCTGAAATTTATTATTAACAAATTAGTAAATGTTTAATAAAAGAAGAATAATCGGCAAAAATATCAAATTTGCATAAAATTCGACGTAGAAAATTGTGGTTTAAAATTTGAGAATACTTTTTCAGCTTCCCAGATCCAAAATTAGATTTTTTGTTTTTTTTACCTATTCCGGAGGCTGCAAAAAATTTAGATTCGATTTTCTAGGTGAAAACACATCGGTAAATTACGAATTCATTTCTTCCGAATTTTTTGAAAACTAGATTGAACTGTTTTGGTTTCCTTTACTGAAATTTCCGAATCAACCTCTGAACATGGACGAAAAAAATTCAATTGAAGCATAAAATACTGAAATCATTGGATTTACAAACGGAATCGAAAAAAAAATCGTCGACTGATTTCCCGCGCTTCTGCTAACTAAAAATACATATCCGATGACTTCATACATAGTAGGTATTATCATGTAATTTCGGCTTCGACAATTGCGGTAAAGACTAGGTAATACCCGAAATAGGGGAGAAATTTCGTGAGACCGAACCATCTGTCCATATAGTATGAAATATTCAGACAAACGTATTAGGGAAATTCTCAATTGATTCTTTAACAGTTGTACATTGACGATCATATACCTATGGGTACATGCTGGTATAATATGCAGTAAGTAAATTTCGCTAGAAATTCAGTTTCCAATAAAGACCAACGTATTTGATACAAAAAATGGAAATATCAACAAGCGTGGCCTTTTATCTTATCAATGCTTCACGCAACTATGCGTGTGTACGTGTGTGTGAGCGCGAGCGTGTGTGTTATACATACATATACAGAGCGATTCTGCGGAAAGTAACGCGCTAAGAAAGTATAGGCAAACGGGAAACGCCTGCATTGAGCAGCTCAAACATCGAAGGATTGGGTTTTATTTCCCACGTAATAAATAAAAACCAATCGTCGATGTTTGATCTGCCTATGGTTAGATCCGAACAAATTGTGAATGTGCTAGGAAAAAAAATTGATATCGAAAATAAAAAAAATTCATTTCCCTGTATCCCCCAAACAAGATCCACGCCCACCTTCGCTAATGGCTTAAAAATTTTGTTTTCTCACAGAGATTCAGCTCTCCAAATCTCAGCAAATCTAGCCAGTTCGCTATGGGAGGCAATGCCCCATATATATATATATATATATATATATATATATCAGACTGGTTCATGTGAATACGATAAAATGAATTCCTTTTTGATTATTGTTCTAGATTCTAGAAGCTTGGAACAGGGTTCTTTCCTTTTTTTTTTTTTTTTTTTCTACTCTTTGCACCAATTGAATATGAATACCTATATTCCATGAGTTTCGGGTGATGGGATATCATTAAACTACATATAATTATGTTATGTAACAAAATTTTTCATATATGCATTATATACGTGTGTATGTATTAAACAAACAAAACCAGGTCACAGCTCAGCCTATAGCTGCGGCGGTTAATACTGCTGCGGTTATTACACTTATCTAGATATGTAATAATACAGCCCTATTTGCGCGGTTTAGAATAGTTTGACGCTGTAAGGGCAATACCTAGTCGCCCACCTCCTTCCGGTCGAAAAAGGACATTCAAATTCAATTCCGATTTCGTTTCGTGCGAAAATAGAGTCTGAAAACCGATTTTACATTATTCGAATGAGGCTTTTAGACTCTATTCTCGCACGAAGAGAACATGTTTTTGGACGTATGTGTTCGGAATTGAATTCAAATTTGCGCTCCGCATTTTTATCATGCGTTTTCGCCGCCTGGGCTCGGATAATAATCGAAATGTGTTCTTTTTCGACCAGAAGAAGGTGGGCGAGTAGGAATGAGCCTTAACTAATGCGACATACTACGCTATTATCTACTACATACATATCGATGGACTATTATCATACAGGCTCAGGCGCCAAAAAAAAAATTTGTTTTTTTTTCAGGGGCAAAATCTTTTTCATGCAATATACTAGAACCTTGGGGGCATATCCGGGGAAAAAAAATGTTTTTTCGCTTACGACCGTATATGGTATTAGTCCATCGATATGTATACCATATTAATACATACTATATACAGAAAGTATACCGGTACCTCATTGATTCCGCGTTTACATTAGCGCTACTTGTATCCGCAAAAGGGACATGTTAAAACTTATCTATGCATGCATACATGCACGTATGTACTACGTACGGCAACGAACTCTTACGGCTTCTTCAACAGTCGGCGGCTATAAACCTTCCGCTGGCCTCTTACTATTTGCACCCCTTCGCGCGGCGAACAATCTTTCACGTAATAACACGATTATCGATAAGAATTTGAGGGAAGTAAAAAAATATATGTCATCCTATACAACTTTTGTGTTATTATACCATTTATCCTTTACTGTGATTGATAATAAACGAACGGATAGAATTTTTTTTTTTTATCTACGTAACGGCTGAAATTCTATACAGTATAGAGTGGATTTCGACCGGAATCTATATATATATATATTTTCAAAGTTTCTAAATCGATTATCTTCCCCGACCATCACCACCCTCACGCATCAAAATTTTAGTGAATATCGATCGTCGAGGCGGGGAGCCGAGCCGAGTTCAAGAATACACACTCGTGTCTTCATAGGTATTATGTGTAGCGTATAGTATAGGAGCTAAAACTCTATTATCTTAACGAGCCACTTCACTCTTTATACTATACGCATTAGTAACGATTAGCACTGTAAAACGAATAATTGGAAGAGAAAAGAAACATGAATGAATACATTGACGAAAATTTGTCAATCTTTCCGAAGAACCGCATGAAAAAAAAAAAAAGAGATACCCTCGAACTATGATATAGTCGCAATGTTGACACGTTGGCATTTAATTAAAACGACTTTGAATTACGAGAAGCCTGCAGAGAAAGAGAAGAACGAACGAGATAACGAACGGCATTTAAAGTTATAAGCCGAGCCGGTCAGAGAAACGTAATATAGTAATATAGAATTTAAATATCCTGCGCAGCGATGTAAAACGATTCGAGAAAACGAACATACTATGCGGAATAGAATGATTAAAAGAAGAAAGTGAAACTTAATTAAATCAAGATACATTATAATAACACAATATTAAGGAATGATTGATATAGTGGAATGAATAAAACATATATATAATAATTCACTCACTTAATATCGCGGGGCAGAGTCTTAAGTATGACGTAGATCCTCCTGTGGTAGTGATAAATGAGGGGTAAAAGAGCCGCGGCAAATGCCAGCTGAGCAATCCGAGCTGCAGGACCCTGAACACGAGATCCAACGCCCGCAGCCATCAGGCCAACGAGCGCAATCACCAAAACTATGAATCTGACGTCCATCCTTTAGGTACGGCGGCGAACCACGCTACCCTGCCTACCTACCGTGCGGTACGTCTGGCTCCCTGAAACAACAGAACAGGGGGCGAGGGGGGGGGGGGGGGGGTGGGTTTCCAGGTGCACAACTACGATTGCGCTGCGAAACGGGGATCACCTCTATCCCACTAGGTGTATACGCGGCTCTATAACACAGAGGGTACGTAATTCTTAACGATTCGCGCATGCGCCCAAGGCCTGATTACCTATGTATCTACGTTTATATCCGCGTAGGTAGGTGGCAATACGGGGGTGAGAAATAAAACTAAATTTATTTAAAGACATAAAGCAAATATATGTGTATATATATATATATATATATTTATATTAGGCCTGGTTAAAAAAAAAAAAAAAAAAAAAAAAAAAAAAAAAAAAAAAAAAAAAAAAAAAGAATTTTTTTATTCCGTCGGTCACAACTCGAAACATTAGTCCTGGGTCTAATAATGACTGTCAAAATGTGGGCTTCGTCGGATAATTCTAAAAGGTCGCGCATCGAGTCTCAATATTTGCATTTGATTAAGACATAAAACATAACTTTTCACCGTTCAAAGCTGTTCTAGAAAATTCTAGGCGACGAGGGGGGTGTAGATTGCTTCGCGGCTTTATTTATATTTTTTTTTTTTCAATTTTTTCCATATATTTTCATTTATTTGTTCACTTGTCTTTTATTTGAAAAAATTTTTCATTTTTTTTTTCAATCTTTTTCATATTTTTATTTTTTATAATTTGTTTAAAAAAATTGTCAAACGAAAAAAAAATATGAAAAAATTTGAAAAAAAAGTAAAAATAATGCCGTCCAGCAATCTACACCCCCCTCGGTCGCCTAGAATTTTCCAGAACGGCTTTGAACGGTGAAAAGTTATTTTTTACGTGTTAATCAAATGCAAATTATTGAGACTCAATGCGCGACCTTTTAGAATTATCCGACGAAGCCCAAATTTTCACAGTCATTATTAGACCCAAGACTAATGTTTCGAGTTGTGGCCGACGAAATTAAAAAACAATTTTTTATTTTTTAACCGGGCCTAACATATTATACGTGCACGTTTACATATACCTATTCATGTTCATGTTTAAGACATTCATTACCCCATATTAACAAATCTTATTGTTGTTATTGTTCTTGGACTGTATATGCCGTTAACTACGACGATTAGTCGGGTGGTGAAAAATAGAATTTAAATCTTATCGATATACAAAATAAGAAATAGCGCTGTTTATGCAATACATGTATACGTGTGTACGCGTGTGACATTTTTTATAGGCATTTATCTTTTTAGGTTATTTGGTCTTTTTTTTTTCTCTGATTAAACGTTCGCTTATATATTTGTCGACGAGACGGTAATTGTTGCAATATACATCGTTGTTGTTGTTGTTGTTGTTGTTGTTGTTGTTGTTGTTGTTATCTTTCATTTCTACTTCGACTTGGTTTCTCTGTAGTATGATGTAGTAATAATAATAACCATCCGACTCACTCGTTAGATACAGAGGGTATAATAAATTATCTAAACGGTATGATTCCCCTGCAGTCATCAAACCCAACTGCACGTAGAAGTAATTTTTTCAAAACCGAAACTACACGACAAACGAAAGGTGCAAATTTTCAAGCGCGACATAACAAGCTATATAGGAATGCAACAACAAGATGAATTATGGTAATGATTTTGCACATATGTAGTTCCTAATTTCATACCGTTTCAAAGTGTCTCGAAAAATAATGAACTCAGCTCGCTATGGGCATTTTTTGGCGAAGCTCGTGTATACCATAAACCCAACTATACCCAAACCTACCCACCGTCTAGTGTGTGTCACTCAAATTATATGTTGGTATTTTTTGGGTAAAGTTGGGTTGTTATACCCAAGCTTCGCCAAAAAACGCCTTATGATTCTCGATATCTACTATTGTAACCAGAATGTGTACACAAAGCGTATTTCATTCTGCCCGTATGAATTGGTCCCACGGTCTTCTGTCTCTTTTCTTCTCTATGTAATCATGAAAAATAGAATAGGGAGCAGAAGACTCTGGCGCCAACTTCATACGGACAGAATCACATACGCTTTGTGTACTGTATAACTGTTCATGTTCTGTACACATGCGATCGTTATAATATGAACCTTGTGCTGGATTGTTAGTATTAGTATTTATTGTTTTATAAAATGATATTTCGCATATAGTATAGGTATATGAATTTATCATACAGTTATTGCAAGGGAGAGCGAGAGAGATAATGGATACATTGCGAAGATTTTGTTCCGCAGTGTTTTTTCCCACTTTAATCACTACGGGCGACCCCTGTAAATAAAATTCTCGCGATCGTTGGACTTTGGCTAGTTTTCAACTCCCCGTTATCAAACAGAATACTATATTGATATACCGTATTCCATTACGTTTATAATTAACGCGTTCTAAACCCAGCGCGGTTCAACTCTATCACACACATAATGTCGCATATCGATATTATCTATTATAGCTCGAATAAGCAAAGATTTAGTTATTACAATATTTCCCGCGCTTTATATGGGCAGATATTATACCTATGTACTACGTACACTTATGGAACGAAACAAGTTCACTGCACGCAGAATTTTTTATTATACCTGCGTGTGATTAAACTGCAAATTCCATCTATTATAATTTGATGTTACATAGATATCCAAATTGCACATTCATTATTAACGATACATTAGTCTGCGATTCTATAACCATCGCGCGAAAGAAAATCCACATTTATAACATTATACATTTCGTGCGAACCTGCAAACTGCGCGTAAACCACGTTTATCTCAATCACAAGTGCAAGCCCTGCATCAAAACGGTCGGATGTGAGATGTGTGGATGTTCGTATATGTATGGATTTATGTATACTATGCAACCATAATGCGACCACGTGTCAGAAATACGGCGAGAAATAAGAGGGTAATAAATATCTAGTGCTAATCGTGTAACGATTGTCTATACTATTTTGTTGTATGTACTAACCAAATATGGTAATACACGATCTGTAATTCCGTGTATCAATATGCATCGCGGAAATAACATATAATATGCATATGCATGATAATGCGTGTGCTATAGAATGCACACGTCATGCGAAAGTCCGGCTTGAAATGAGAATTCATTGTTAAGAGTATGTGGCGATTTTAATTGTAACGTGTGTAACGGTGTAAATAAATAGCTTATATTACATATAAATCAAAAGTATACGTCTATTGTATTATTATTTACTTTTGCACTGAGAATTTTATCGAGTGTGATATTTTTTATGTATCAAATGTTCGAAATTTACCTTTCACGTATATTATACACAGTGAGTTAAACACCCGAAGAATAAGATACTACAGCTTTAATCCGAAGCATACCCGTAGGTATAGGTTTGACACGTGTTGGAACTTGAAGAGCGACTGGGGAATGGGGATGTAACAACGAAACTATGAAAATTATAAGGAAATTCCGGAAGGTTAGTACTTGGGTTAGTGCAGGGAATAGAATGCCGGAATACTTTTACTTCCTTTGTTTAACCGAATGCGCGCGTCAGCGCTGTACGCAGTTACTGTTGGCTGCATTGACGGGTGTTTTGAAGGGAGAAAAATTTCATTCAAACCAAACGAACAGGAACGAATCAAATCACGCATTATTTCTTTGATTTTCACCAAAGGATGAAAAGTAAATGTATTTCCCCCAATCAACGGCAAAGTAATAGTAATTAATTATAAATAAAAAGGGAACGAACAAGAAGTCCATTGGAAAAACGAAAAATAATACGGGAAAACCTTGGAAAAACATTTCAGCGTTGCGTTGGTACAAATGAGAGTCGGGCCCGGTGGGTCCTGGACCACTCTGAGATCTGGGAAATTTGAACAAGACTGAAGATCAACTTTCAGATGAGGAATAAATTGAAAAATCTCTTTTCACAATGAAAATATCTATGAAAAATATATCAATAAATTTATTAACGCGTATATAAGTTAATATACCATAACTGTGAAGGTTATTCGATTGCAATAAGTTGTGTGGATAGGTAGATTCAGAAAATAGTAATTTTTTTTTCATTTATTCTAAAAAAATAACAAATAACAATCTTTGCTAAATAGTAGTTGTAGCCGTAAATTATTAACATACACCTTGGAACGTTGCGATAATAACATTTCTTTTATGTAAATCGGAACTATATTACCTTGTAGGCCTTAGTGATATACATTATTATTATTATTATTATTATTATTATTATTATTATTATTATTATTATTATTATTATTATTATTATTATTATCATCATTATCATGATATAATTCGTATAAATTATAATAATAACAACAACATTATCAACAATATTATTACTTAATAATAATAATAATAATCAACATCATCATCATCATCATAATATCAAAGCGTTGCCGGAAATGTTTGAAGTTGTAAATGCGAATCGCATCTAGATTAAGTTGATGTCGAAACGATGTAGGCTAGAGTTATATTTAGGTACACAATAAATCGTCGCCAAATTATAATCCAGGACCGTAATGAAACAAATAATACAATATTTTTATATAAAATCGTTCTCTAAGACGCCATAACGGTTATATTATCATTTTATTTATATATATATATATATGTATATATTAGGGTGCTCCTTAAATACCAACTTCAGGAGTGAAGCATGTCAACCTTCAGACGAAGAATCAAAAAAAATTGTCCCAATATTATTTTAAAAAAAATTCCAACAGGTGCCTAAAGAGGCCTAAAGTTTTCCGGTTTTTTCTTTTTTTTTTTCGATTTCCCTGCATTTTTCGTTTCACTTCGGAAACGCCTTTTAGAACATAGAAAAAATCCCATCGTAAGGTTGATAATCGAAATCAAAATTCGAAATTCTTTAGGCACGTTAGAATTTTTTTTTAAATCTAATATTTGGGGACAATTTTTTTTTGATTTTTTGTCTGAAGGTTGCCATGCTTCACTCAAGTTGGTATTTAAAGGCCACCCTAATATCTATATGTATATGAAAAATATATATATATATATATATGTATATACAGAAAGTATTCGTGGATGCGGGTCACTTGTTGATGCTTGACAATGGAATCACAATGAATTGAACACAGATTCATTCAACAAGTGACCCGCATCCACGAATACTCCCGGTACACACGCGCGCACGCACGCACGCGCGCACACACACACACACACACACACACACACACGCGCAGGCACACACCTCTTAAGTCAGTCGTAGCACATTGCGTTTTTTGTATAAATTTTCTTAATCATATGGGTATGTATCATAGAATTTCAATTCCAACTGGATATCAACTCCTTGTGCGTTTTCAATGAAGGGGCTAAAAGGACTATATTTTTGAGCGTTCGTTTTTTGATGCAAACTTCTTCAAAACAAGAAAGAAAAAAACAGAAGTTAATTATGCACATTACGATAAGAAATAAAGAACAATGAAAATACCTAATTGAAAATGAATCTACGTATTATGCTAGATATTTCGGATCAAGTTTTCAGCTCTCATAATATCATAAAATGCCATAAACGATACTTTTGCCCGTGTGTAGTTTTCTATTTTGTTCTTCATTTATAGCGAAATAATTGTCATTTACGTTGATTCATTAACAGTTACTATCACGACCTTTCGAACGGTATTATTAATCTTTTTCAACTTATCGTCACTTCGAAAAACCGAATAACTTTATGTATTTCTAAATGATCCT
Organism: Tenthredo scrophulariae; assembly: GCA_963978835.1. Lineage (NCBI taxonomy): Eukaryota > Metazoa > Arthropoda > Insecta > Hymenoptera > Tenthredinidae > Tenthredo > Tenthredo scrophulariae. The sequence goes on along the minus strand of OZ022230.1, from coordinate 28,652,418 downwards.
CATGTACTCGTTACAAACGAATTTTTCCTTGCTGAATTTGATCGTATGCTTCGGGCGTAAGAGATTTGTAACTAGATTTCGGATCCAGGTAATATATTTTATCCTGAACTTTAGAAGGGTCGTATCCTTCATCTTGTAGATCTTTTTTCTTCAGCTTAAACGTGCCTAGAGACAAGAGGAAAAGAGAATACATGAAACATCAAATCACGTCCCAGTCTTCATTTATCTTATATGTTTGATGAAATGAATTATTTTTTTAAATCCTTCTTCTCCAGTTTATTCCCGAATCTTTACTTATTCCATAAAATGTGAATAAGATCCATAGATATTTCTCGACAGTTACTTACCGGTGAGATCAATCTTCCTTAGAGCTCTGATAAACTGGGGTCTAGCGTAGGACGGCAAATGTTCTTTTATCCCCAACACCAACTGTTCTAGATTCAGCGTATCGTCTGGATCATAGATTGCTGCCATTCCGGCTCTACCCTCAGATCCATGAACCTATGATTACCATCAAAAGGTTAATTTACAGTTCTTACATCACCAAAGATTAGAAAAGTAGATTGATTTCAGTATTTTGTATCACCAAAATGAACCCAAGAAGCTTTATTATGCTGTTCACGAAGACAGAAAATTTCACCAGATTCATATTCTAAATTGTTATTCCACTTGCCTCAACTCCGTAGACAACACAGTCCTTGTAGTTAGCAAGATTACTAACAACAGCCTCGACTTCAGATGTTGAAACATTCTCACCTTTCCATCTGAATGTATCGCCGGTTCGATCTTTGAAAAAGAGATACCCAAACTCGTCGGCTACTAATATATCCCCTGAAAAATAAATGAATGTATGAAGACGAGAATGAAGCTCATTCAACTTTTTTCTTCACTTTCCAGTCCATTTGTTCATTTTAGATCACACCTGAAGAAATTTAATTCCATTTTTTGTGTTTTTCTTTAAAACTTAGGTTTTTTTGACAAAATTTTGAGGAATTTTATTGAATTTTTCTTGTTTTCTCAGTTCATAAAAATCTTTAACAATGAAGTCTGATTAAATTGGTTGAATTCTTTATAGTTTCTCAATCTATTTGTGTATTTCTGATAAAACTCACCAGAAATGAACGCAGAATCACCTCTAGAAAATACGTCGTGAACAACTTTGCTTTTGGATGCCTTTGAGTCGACGTATCCCAAAAACGCCCTCGTCGGATTGTTGGGTAAAATTTTGCCGATGAATGCACCAGGTTCGTCTGTGAGAAGAAAAATGATTTTCAATAATGGAAAATAATAACTTTCTCGATACTTTCAGCTGAAATATAGGGATAAAAAAAAATGAAAATGAAAAAACAACAAAAGGTTGACTAGTTTCCAATACGTAAAAGAATAAATCAATTTCTTACTTGGTTCACAGGTCATGCATAGTCCTTTAGCGTTTCTTATTGGCTCCCCGGTAGAGTCTACTTTGATGATTGATATTGGATAAACTGCTGGAATGATTCTCGATACGAAACCAATCGCTCCAACGGTATTGTCGATGTTTACTGTAACCGGAGTGATCGATTACTGATTATAATTATCGATTTTGAGAAGCAATTAATGGAATAGTTGAGTAAATAGATACACGAGTGATTGAATGAATAAATAGAACGTAAGAAACTGATAATGAAGATTAGAAAGAATAATGATCTTGATAATTATGTACCTATATTTGCGTTGCCTTCAGTAGCTCCGTAGAATTCGGAAACTTGCGATATTTTGAATCGGTTTACGAATTTTTCCCAGATTTGAGGCCTTAGTCCGTTACCAAATATAACTCTCACGATGTGCTGTTTGTCTTCTGGTTTTTCTGGTGTGGCCAGTATGTAGCGACACATTTCACCGATATATTGGGCCACCTTGACACGGATCAGTTGTTACAAAATAATATACATATGCAAACACGAATATGTATAGAGATATTGATATTGAGCATAGTAATTATTACCGGGAGTTTGTCTGAAGTGAGTAAAATGTTCAATCATCGAGATCACGTTATTTTATTCTATGATGAAAGAAAGTTTCAAATACGGTTAGGTTTTCAAGAAAATGGTTACCGTCAGAAATTAAATTTCTTTCAATGCGCGCCACGCGGTGCTGCCATCTTCTAAAACGTGTTGTCTCATGTCGAAATTGAATCTTCGAGGTATCGTTGGTTGTGGTTAATGTAAAAATAACGTGAATCAAATCTTCTCTTTTATTACTAAGTGGCCTTTTGTTTTCATTATTAATTACCCCTGAATCAGGTAATAAAAATGAACAACAGGAGACAACGTACAGTAATATATAGAGCTCAATATAAAGCGGACTAGTTTTTGTGCAGATCGTATGAACCGCTGCGCGCAGTAGCAGTAGCATAAACAACACGCGCCTTTAGTACATAATTTCTATTCAACCTTTAACCGTTGGTTGATACGAATCAGGTTATCTTTCAAGTGCTGTCTAAGCGTAGCTACGTTGACAAATTAATAATCTAACAAAGAGTTTCGTTTGTAGACTTTGTAATCACCCGCAAATCCCGATAACGGTGAATGAAAATGTGAAAGTGACGCTGATCGATTAATCGCGGGTAAATACATCGAAATGATTCAGATATCGATGCGATAAAGAAAAGTATATTGTTTGTCAACAAAGCCAGCTGATGATGATTAAAAACATATCAATAAACGAGCCTATCGATTTGATCAGCTTGGAATATCCTTAAAAATGGTATAATCGTAGTTTGTTGTGTAGTGAAGTTTGCCGCACAATCGTCGGTTGATGTGACATGATAGTACGCCAACTGGTCGCGGTCGACGCGTTTCGTTTGTTTTGAAATAAAGTAGATTCACGTCAGTGCAGTGCGTTGTACATTTTTAACACGAATTTAATTATCATCCTAACGAGAAGAAGTGTTTCGTGATAATAATAATGCCATTAATGATAATGATGATGATAATAATAATAATAATGATAATAATAATAACATAGTTTCTCTCTTCGGTTCAGGAATTTATCGCGAGCATCAAATCGCACGAGAGTGTGGTTGGGATACATAATTTGAGAAGATCGTTGACATAAAAGAAAAGCGCATAGTTTTTAAGCTCTTTGCGTTGGATTTTTGTACGTTTATTTAGCTCACTTTAGCCGGGACTATCTCATGAATAAATATTCGTTTCGATTGAATTTCGATCTGAGGTTCATGCAAATTAATGTAATCGGAAATACAGATATAGAGAGGTTATACGTATATACTCGATAACGATATTCAAACACAAGAATGGGATTCTGTTTTGCCGCGATAACGTCAAGTGCCGCGCGTCTTAAAAACCGACTGGGTATGTATTGGCAAACATGCAGATTCGTTTTATTGAATACGCGTCGATACAAGGTCGAAGACCGATATCCTCGTATAAAAAAGTGTTCTCGGTGTTAGATATCGCGACGTGGTTGTCATTAATGTCTGTCAAATAAAACACAAGTGTGAATATGGTGAACGTATAACGTGTGAATTAAGTCAAGATATTATAGTGTGAGTGCGATACAGGTGATAATACAGGTGTATGAAAACCGCAGTTTGCGTAACATTCGATACTCGCGTGGTTACCGATCGCGATCTTATTTCAACTTAGAAAATCTCTACATGTATTTGAGTTAAAGAAACAACAGGGCAAGGAATATATCGGGTAGAACTATGTTGATGATATTATACAGTGAACAACACGAACAACACGAACAACATGAATAAATGAATAAATAAAGAAATAAATGAATAGAATGCAACGCTGATGAATTTTACTCACCGTGCATCGATATTTAGCGCAATCGGCGAAATAGGCGCTGGCAGAGAATTTTTTTCTAATGACAACGGTAGATCCGTGTAACAAAGCTTGACCTATAGACATAATACCACCCGCGGTATGATATAGGGGTAGTGGCGTGTAGAATTTATCACTGCTACGAAATCCAGCCACATAATGTATACCACTGGCGATGAAGAGATACCTATGGATTAATAAAACTCGGATTATCAACGAGACTAAATGAATAACTTCCGGTGAGGACAAATCATTTTATATTCACATTTATAAATTATTATGTTCATTCAAATAACACCGCCGGGGAGAAATTATTAATGATTAACGGATTAATAACGTTAACAAATTTTCGTACCTCGTATACGTATTGCATAACTAATATTAATTTATTTCATTGCCAGAAGTGTGAGCTAAAACGCAAGAGATAATTGATTAGACGCTGAATCTTCATACGCGTGTAGAAATATTTGTAAATTCTTAGTTTTGTATAAACAGAAGACGAAAAAATTTTGATAAATAAGGTGAAGGATGTACTCAGTGGTCCACCTTATCCCCAGGTTACTATACAGCCAATAACATTTACTTATGGTTCAACCCGAACAAATTGCGAATGTAACAGAAAAAAAAAATTCATTTCCCTGTTACCCCCAAACAAGATTCACGCCGTTTTTTTTAACCAGTCTTAATATATTATATATATATATATATATAATTTAACCAAAAACGACAGGAAAGGACCTGAACTTTTTTTTGTATGTTAGTTCAGTGAATTTTTGGATTATTACGCGAAATTCATGGGAAATAAAATTCTTTCGGTTTAATTTTAATCCGCGTACGAATATGTTGAGTAATTCTTCAATTCTCTTGCCTGGAATTTGTGATCACCGCAGCCTTCGGTAGTCCCGTTGTACCGCTAGTATAAATGTATAATAGTTTATCACCGTATCCACCTTTATCTCGTACAAGAGGCGGTGTGGTAGGCGCGTCTACAAGGATGGCGGCTAGGTCCTTCTCCTTTAATCCATCAGACGGTGAATTTGGTTTATCGGAGAATCTGTACAACGCCACCTTCGCGTTTAGGGAGGACGATATATCCTTAACGGCTGAAAGGAGCAAATAATTTCTAGTCATTTTCTTTCTTTTTCTTCAATTTTTTTGTTCAAACTGTTTTTCAATCCTCATCATCGGACTCACCGTCGCCTAATTCGGCTCCGTATATAAGTGCCTGACAATCTGCAACGTTGATACTATGTAGAAGCGATGATTTTCTAAGATTTGTATTTATCAACGGAATGATAACACCAAGTTTACTCAATCCAAGCCAAATCGCGACGAATTCGGGACGATTTTCCAAAAGCAAAGCAACGGCGTCTCCTTTTCGGTAACCGTGTGTCTTAAATACCGTTGCTATTTTATTACTGAAGTCTTCGATCTGTAGATAGAAATTAATTAATTATCTTCTCCATTTTATCATTATTAATATTATTATTATTAATAATATTATGATTTCAAATATATCATATAGTACCTGTTGGAAAGTCCATTCCTGATCTTCGTATACGAAACAAGTTTTATTTGGATGTTTAGCGACATGTTGGGCGAAGACATCAGCTACACTCCGATTTTTTCTTTCGTTGCATCGACTTGACCATAACAGCTTTATGTATCTGACGATTGCCCTGTTTCAACGATAATTCAATTACACCCAGCGCACTGTTTCAGAGTCAATAATTCTTTGAATTTAAAAAATTTTATAATCTCTATATTCGAACTGCGCGGGAGTAGAGTGGAAAGATAACGACTATAATAATAGTAACGATTCGTGGCATAAGGTATTTGCATATAGATAAGATTCGACGATATCCTCATTCTAGTATATAGAAATCGTGCCGAGTCATCGGGTATAATATTAAAAGTCAAAGTATTAAGCATAAGCTGAGGTCGCATACATTAACGCCACGCGGCCGTAGCGCAGAAACGTTGAACGCAACAAGTATGATAGATATGTCATACATATTTATTATTATTATTATTATTATCATTATCATTATCATTATCAACATCAACATTATCTTGTTTTTACTTCTTTATTTGATGTAAAAAGACCCACAAGTGGTTCGAACACAGACATAAAAGAGGAGAAAAAAAAAAAAAAAGAACACAAACAAATCATTACCACAGACGAGAGGAGGTCTTCTATCTGAATCTTATTAATTACATCACAGACTAAACTGAGTATTTATTCACGCAAACATATTGAACGTCAAGGTGCTTCCCTACCCAATTCCACCAGACCTGAAAACATTGGAATAAACGCGTGCCGGAGGTGCTATCAAACGGAATATCTCTGCCTGGGCACCGAAATAAAAAAAAATAAAAAAAAAAATTTCACGCTAAGATATAGAGAAGAAATCCACGTAGAACGGTTTTAAATACATTTTACAAGGATTTCTACTCTATTTTAGTGTAAATCGAACATGTTTTGGGCTGTACGTGTTCGGAATCCACGCACATAGAATTGCGCGACGAATTTTTTTTTTTTTTTTTTTTTTTATTTCAGTGCTCTATCAGAGATATTCCGTTTAATAGCATAACTTCTGTACGAGTTCAGCCCAATGTTTTCAGGTCAGGTGGAATTGGGTACGGAATCAGTCTAATCAAAACTGCACATTGCGCGTTGACATGTAGGTATGTTAGTTGTGACGAAACGCTGCGGCGCGCAGGTGAACAATAACAGTAGTAATACAATGAGAGAAATAAAGAAATTGATAAAGAGAGAAGCTAGATCCGAAAAACATCGCTTCATTAATGTTTTCGAATTAATTCCGGTCGGAATATTCCTTACGTAAACAGCAATTGCGAGGCTTAGCTGCTTTTTTGGTCTTTTTTTATTTATCAAGGTCGCGTGACGTCAGTTAATCAAAATTTCAAACAAAAGAATCCCCCGCTATTGTCTATCGTGTATAATTTTCCTCGTATCCCTCCCTTAAACCTACGTTTCAAGATTAAATCGAAACACTAAACCGCATCGTAAGTAGAATCTATACCAGGCTGTATAACTAATAGGTAGGTTCCTTCCTCTTAACGGATATCCATAAAAAAAAAAAAAAAATCTGTCTGGCCTGACCTGATTCTTATTATTCTCTTATATTTTCGTTTCCATTTTCCTTTTTAATATGGGCATAACGGTACAGATATATATATATATATATTATATATATATGTACATGCATAAACGATGATAAATTATTCATACATCGCTATACACTCGAAAGGAGAAAGTAAGATACATCCTCTATGCTATGCTACGCTATGCTATGCTATGCTATACATACTAACCTATACTGAACTGTATAAGGGAAATGAAAAAATCCTTCCAAACCATACATGAAGGTATAAAGAAGAAACAGTTCAGTAAGTGAGCATTGTTCTTGTCTTTCAATCAATTATTTTCAATCGCTGAATAAACAAGAAATGAAAGAATAAACTTACGAAATAATAGTGTAGGTATAGTATATATTGTACGTGTAAATTATGATGTGTGTGTGTGTGTGTGTATACATATACATATACATATGTACGTAGTATAAAAAGGTATGGTAATATTGTTATACTCACGTTAAATCTCTTGGTAATGTTCTAATCGCAACATAAAACCACCGTAGTCTTCCACCGGATGCAAAATAGGCTATTATAGCGACGAGAACAAGTTGCAGAAAGAACATAGGGCCCATAAATAACCAAACAGCCGTAGATGCAGCGGCAATAACGCCGAGGATTAACATCGCAAACGTAAGCCGACGCAGCAAACTCACGACTGTTCTACGCCGGCCCCCCATCTCGCTGCCGACACGTGAGATGGACGAAAGCGGTGGGGAAACTACCGAGACACTCGAGTCGACGCCGACCTCCGATACGATGTGGGGAGACGACGATGTGACCTCGCCCCGTTCCACGTCCTGCGCACACGTACAAATCTGTTACGTTCTACGTTTCCTATATTTCAAGTTTTGCACGTTTTTTCTCTTTTCTTTTCTTTTCTCAACTCATTGTCGGAAGGAACATCTCGTTATAATATAGTACAGAAACGAAGCTTGATCATAAAGAGAGGAAAAATCGAGGGAAATATGGACTAATAAAATATAAAATTCTATATTCTTTACCGTTTATTATTACATCAAATGTTGGCTATATTAAAGAGTGGGAAGTTTTCTTTGTTCTTTGTTAATTCATTATAATTTATTCTTCGAGTTGACTTTGGAAAATTTGTTAACCAAAATATCTACGTAACAGAATATTCTGAGAACGGGTCGGGGTTCTAAATTCTAGAGGAACAGTACACGGCTGATGCGGATTGTAGATATAAGCTGGGATATATCAATTTTTAGGAGATTTACCTCCGTCATATCTAGACTGGATTTTGATCGTCGTTAATATATAATTATCATAATTATTTGAATTTTTGTTGGGAGAGAAAAAAAGATAGGAAACGTACATAATTCTGGACAGATATATATCTCTCAAACTCTTGTGATATGATGGTTCAAGATTTGTAAAGAAAAATAAATAAATTTATACCTATACCCTGAAGAGATTCCGTTTCTCCAGTCGTTTGAGATCTAGGTTTAGGGTTAAGGTGTGGGATGTGGGATGTGGGATGTGTACCATATGCAGACGATGAACTACGTACCTCTAGCTTGGGTAAAATCACACGCGGAAAGCGTGAAGTGTTATGTTAGGTAAATATAACTGTACACGCGATATACTAGGTATAAGTATTAGATATAATATGAACTTTCACGGTTTCCCTACGCCTATATAACGAGATAGTATAATATGTACAGTATATACATCCATATACCTATACGAAATTAGAAACTCTTGCAACTCAAATCTATAGAGTGAGACAAAATCTTGGCATTTTGAACGCATGTAACAATAATGATAATAACGTTAGATATACTGATTACTAAATGAATCAATTCTTTTTTTTTTTTTTTTGCAATTATACAGCATAAGACAGAAAACCTAACGTTTCTCTTCCTCCCTCTGCAGTTCAGTTGGTCTTTTGCCTTTTTGCTGTGGGAATTTCATATACGAGCTATGTTCTACATCGTGAAATTTCTAACGCGGTCTCACGCCTAATTAAGGTTCTCTAAGTATTCTTTCTTCCTCATTATTTGTTAACTGTTGCTGAATTGTCCCTACGTCTTGAGACTAGCTCATATACCTACATCCATCGTATACTTCGCCTAGATAAAACGTTAACAATATATTAAGCTTTTAAGTTAATTGAAATTCACACGCTACACTGCAGCACCGGTTTGAACTGCACCTTATATTCCAGCACATATGACTACATACTCCGTTTTTACTCGCTAACTCACTCACCCATGTCCTAAACTAATTCTATTCAAGTCTCACCCCAATCGTATGAATAAACAAGTTATAAATAAATAAATAAATAAATAAATAAATAAATATATTGTTGCCGAATTTGAATAAGATAAAAATTGAAAAGGTGAAAGAAATTAGCCATTTCTCGAGTTAGTATGGTCATGAATTTAACGAACAGATTCGACCGAAATAATTGTCGACGATGGGGGAACGAGGGAAAAAAAAAGGGGTTTGCTGTAATCTCGAAGTATTCTTCGAGACTATCAGACCGGAATAACTCGTATTTTCTTGTCGCATTTTCCTTGTTGTACACTCACCTCGCTGTCACAGCGAAGCTGCAGGATGCTTCTACGTCTGTTATTTAAAAACAAACTGTGAAAAATTGCCGATATACGTTTCGGGCATTTTAGCAAACTTCGTTTTGAAAACACTTTAATTTCTCGGATGAAATACACCTGATACAGCTACACTATGTATAATTCGATGAAAAATTATGAATTTCTCGATTTTATTCACTTTACAAATTTTCAACAGCTGATCCGAATACGTTGGGTATTTTTATTTTTTATTTTTTTTTTGTTTTTAGATTATTAATCGGAATCGATAACGACTTTTATATATCCATTGAGGTATACTATACCCTATTTGTTCAGACTGAATCCGATTCTGACGTAAATCGGATATCAGAGGTGAATTTTTTTTGTACTCCGTTGTCATGTATAATCATAGAGAAGAATAACGGGACTAGAAGATATTCAACATCGTTTACGGTTTTTGATCAATAATCTCTAACAGGTGCTGCTATCGTTTGGTTTCGAATCAGAATTGAAGCTTATTCCTGACTTTCAGTCGCCGCAGTTTGTTGTCAGTCGGTATATGCAGATACATACATGCGTACCTGTGTGTACTTTTTCGGAAAAGATCTATCATCGTTGAAAATATTAGAAACCGAATAGAAATCAACAAATGATACATGATGAAATTTCATCAAATTCAAGTCTCAACTTATATTATTCGAAAAAATGTCCAATTTCGAGTTCACCAATCGATTGAGATTTTCGGAAGAGAGAAAAAAAAATGAATAAAATTCAATTTTCAAAGATTTTTCTATATTTTATTCATTCATTCGTGTTTTTTTTTCTTTTTTTTTTTTTCGTTTTCTTTCTTCAAAATGTGAAAAACATCTCCTCCTATACACGTACACTTATACATATACGTGTTTTATGTGTATATATATATATATATATATATATATATGTATGTATATTTATATACTGCTTACCCTATCCTTGCCGGGTACCAAGTTTGGAAATATTGTTGGTGGAGTGCTGTTTTTCGTTCCATTTATTGGCGCTGCAGTAGGAGTCTTCGGTATTGAATCCGACATCCTGTATCAACGATTATAGATAGTGTGGGAAATGTTTAAAATTTTTGTATATATATTTATCAACCAGCGACTCTGTATATCTCCTGCACTTCGAAACGAGTTAAACCAAACTATACTCCATAATACACTGCAGCTGCAGTTTGTCTTATTATTTTATTATTTATTATAACTTTTTATACAGTTTTATTATTTCGTCCATGTACAGTAATATCACTTCGTAAAAGACTAAAGGAAACAAGAAATTTCAAAGTGAACCAACCTTCGTCCGAAATTTATTTTTACCTATAATTTCGATCAATCATCTCGTTGCTAAATATAGTGCAAAACGCTGCAGTAACTGTAATGTACACGAATATGGTTGATTGGAAAAAAAAAAAAAAAAAAACAACCGTGCAATAATTTCAACCGGCTTTTGAATTTTTTTTTCATACAATTTTTTTCATTTTCAAGTTCTAGTACATAACAATGTGTCTCAAATTCTGATCATTTGCAGGATGAAAATTGACAATAATTATTATACCTGTATAGTAATTTTTTTTTTTTTTCAATGAAAATCACACAGTTGCACATTTCTCATTTCTTTACTTTTCTTCACGAATTGTAATTTTATTTTCTTTATCCGCGGTATATCGTACCTGTACCTACTCCTATGGTCACTGATCACGATGAACAATAATTATAATTAAAATGAAATGGTATAATAGAAATTGAATTCTATGCAACATATCGCGCGGGGATATATGCTGTGGTCAATTTTTCTTCTCGACGAATAAATATACCTTATAATAACTTCTTCTCTGGCGTACGGACTACTCCGGACTATACAACAAACTGTGGGCACACACTTTAGTTAGTCAGAGAACGAATCGCCAGCTCCCTCCATGTATCCGTGGCTATTTGAGACGGCAAGTTTCCATCAGTTCAACTTATCCTGGCTAATTCGCTTATCCATCAATGATATCTTTGACATGATACACGGCATACAGCACACTGAGTTTAAATTTCGTTCTTTTAGATAAAGAGAAAGAAACTTAACGTCATTTTTATAGCTGTATATTCAAGTGACTTTGGCATTTTACCCAAAAAGACGGCTAGACGAATGTCGAGCGAAAGACAAAACTTGTAAAATTACAAAATTGATATACGATTATCGTTATAGTAATACGAAAGGGTTGACGAGTATCTTCAATTTCTATACTTTTCGATAAAATATCATCATGATATTATCTAAACTCGGTATCATTTATAATTTTTTTTCGCCGATAGGCAACTTGATTGACGAAATCAATTCATCGCATCTAACATGCGATCCGTGTTCCTAAATTATGCAATAACAAAAATTAAAATGGCAATCCGTATACAGATATAATTAGGGAAAGATGCCTACAGTTTACGGCCAAATGTTTGTTGTGAATTTGGTAGACGACAGAGACTAGGGATATTACTGAAAAGTTGGTGGAGTTCCTAGCGCGTCTCTGCCGGCCAATGATATTCGAATGAATCAGCGCCTGCGCGCTTGGAACCTGTAATTTCCCCATAATCGCACGGTATAGTGGGTGCGTTCCGATATTAGCTTGAAGCGCTGTCAATAGTCCTGTATCTCTGTCACACTTTTTGATTTTCCCCAAGCTCCGTCTCTCTCCCTCTAGATTTTCAGCGCTTCAAGCGAATGTCGGAACACGGCCATAATATATAGTTTTTTCATGTTCTCTAGCTGTACTCTATAAAGGTATAGCCATAAGAAATGCGACAAATGCGAAAAAAAAAACCGACTGAAAAATCGGTGGAAGCTTGATATATAATACATGTATATTTTTCATTATACAATAATTCATACCATGTAGTTCATGATTTATACATTCCATGGAATATAGATATTGGGTACATAATACATTATGTATATATGAATAAAAATGCTCAATTATTTTCAAGTATATGGTTTGACTAGTACATACAGGGTGAGCTTTTCAAAGTGTCACGAGCGAATATCTCGAGAATGGTCCGAGGTATTGGAGAAAATAATATACGAAAAATTGATGGCATGAAGGGAGGCTTCATCTGGGTGATATGAAATTTCAATGGATTGAGGCACCTCAGGGATATCGAGGTCATCGTGATTTTTTCAAATAGCATAATGAAATTTCACTGGCGTGTAGTACTTAAAAAAATCTCACCTTGTTTATACGGAATCACCAGTTTTAAACACAAAGTTTATAATATATATAGGAAGCACTAGCTGAAATTTGTGGTGAATAATATTTTGCCAATGCTTAATTTAACGCGAATGCCAAATAATTTCATTAGCTTTTGCTTACAATTGGAATACCTATACCATATAGGACCTCGAGTTCGAGAGTACCTGCTGATAATTTATGGAAAATAAGATTGGCTGATTTTCGTGGATTTCGTACATACCTAATATATGACACATGGATTACCTCGTATTCATGGATTCATATAGTTGTTTATTTTTCTTCCTTTTTTCGTTTTTCTTTTGCCTCGACACGTTGCGAGCTATGGGTTCGTAGCTGCGACCTGCTTATGACTCCCTTTCGTAATCAGTATAATCAGCGTCACGTTACAAGTCATCAACGATGCCGGACGTCGTCGACGCCCAGTTAACGCATCCCGAAGAACCCGATATACCTAGCTACATATTTATCTGCCTACGCGGTGTAACAACGTATGATAAAATACGTATCAAAGATATAGGTGACGTCGAAAAATGACAGGATATCGAAGGGTATATCCTGTCAATAAATCGTACTCGTATAGTAATTCTATTATGCGGTAAACTTTTTAGAAACACGTCTTATACCTACAGTGGAGAGGAAAATTATCATGCAACTATTATTTTTACATTCATTATTATAGATTAATATACCTGGAGAGGTGTATTTTCATCGGCGAGATCTTCGTGCGGGAATAGAATAGAAAATACCATGATTTTCGAGAGATACGAGAAATTAGAAACTGGAACCTAGAATAATTTTCTCACTTGTGGTCAACGAGAAATGAATTGCACGTATTATATTGTATCGTATATCACGAGTACTTATATCTGGTATACGTCGTTAGAATTTTCTCCCGCGTAACCCGCGGTTCCATTAATTTAATGAGTCAATCTACCGTGAGATTTCGTAGAAAGAGCCAGTAACAAGCGCGCGGGTGCTGATTTATCCGAATATCATTGGAAATTTTTAATTGATAACAATCGAAATGAAATAGCAGACGGACTCCGCTGTTGCGGTGGCAAATCTGAAATTCGCAGCCCTTGTAATATACGAATAAAGCAGCACGAAACCTCACGGTATAAGGGGATTTTTTTGTTTGTTCATTTTCATTCTCCATCTTACAGACCAGAAATTTATTACTTACATTCAGATTGATGATTGAGAATTTGAAGAATTTGAATATTTGAATATCAACGATTGACGACAGTTTTTTTTTAAAGGGTATTCCTCCGGAAGTCTAGACAGCCAATTTGAAAAAAAAAACTTCGGAACGACGAACACCGGAGCCACAAGATTCCGGAGGCTGTGAATATCTAGAAGGTCAAACCTCTAGAACTCGAAGTTCATGCATGTATTCATTCAGTCTTCAATAACTCGGGCTTTATTGATCGTATCAAAGCCAATAAGTGGTCAAATTAATGGTGTTGAAATTTACTTTTGAGGAAAAAAGGTTAAAAATTCTATCAATGATTATACATGACATCGACGTTATCGAATGAAGTATGCGTTTCCGTAAAGAGGGTCTCGGGTATGAAATGAAATATTTCTTCTTTTCACATCCTGAGGTATATAGACGGACATTTTCGGATCTTCGGGGGTCTGGACTTTCGGAGTTTTTAGTCAACTGTCTGCATTCCCACCTTTCAGAATTCCAATGTTCCAGACCTCGATGTTTCTGATAAACTTCGGAATAGTCTCGAACGAAACCAGAATTTTCGCCATTCGAAACACTCAAAATCCCCCCCCCCCCCCCCCCCAGTTTACTTTACGATCAGATTTCTAATTTCTAAGCAGAAAAAAAAAGAAAAAAAAAAATCGTTTATAATTATTCACACGATTAGATGAATATTGCGGAAGTTAAGTAAAGAGAATAATTTCTCGGTTACGAAAATTCACTTCTTTCTCTCTCTCTCTCTCTCTCTCTCTCTCTCTCTCTCTCGCTATAATGAACTATTTCTATGTCTATTTCTCTCTCTTTAATCTCACCTTGACCTTACTATACCCATATATATATATATGTATGTACTACATATCTACATACTTTATAATGAATTATTACGAGAGATTCTACCCAGTTAGATGCACTTACCTACGTGCATGCCTACGCGTACACACAATTTTCTCGTTGTTGTATCTAATGAACTTGTTGATCATGAGTAGGCAGAATTGAGCACCGTTCACTAGTTCAGTCTCTATATAAAAATAATTATAGCTGGTATACACAGGTAAATGTTACAAGTATAAGTGCATACATAGTTTCTTTCGGTATAACAGCCTGCCAAATGCTAATGGTTAATATATTCTTGTAGCTTTATGTCACACGTGGCGAAAAGATTCGATTGAGATACGATAAATCGTATAGTTACATAAATAATAATGAATCAAATGTTGTTTTTGGAATTTCTCGCATTGGTTTTCGCCTTCTTTTTCTTTTTTATCATTTATTTTTCTATCCTCGTTTTTTCGGGTTTTAATTCTTCTGGCTGCGAATTCTCCGAGGAAAGAGATTCCCAAATAATTATATGTATGTAAAGAAGAATACGTAGTTACCTTCGTGGCCATGAACAACACATTTATGTGTGTATGTGAAACTGCAGAACGGGTGCGGCAAGAACTGGAATAATTATATTATACTCGTTTCGATTTTCAAATCTTTTTTTTTTTTCTGTTCCTTTTCTCATCTTTCTTATTTTTTTTATTCATGAAATGCAAAATATTTCTGCTGCAGTCCATATACCTATACTTATACGTATATGAATATACAGTATACCTTTATGGGCGGAAAATTACAAGTAAGAAAATATCTAAAAAAAAGAAAATCTACTTCTATTAAATTATTAATGTATAAATAAAGGAGAAGAAAACAATAAATCGTTTTCTACGTACATATTCGAACTTTGACGACATACATTAATTAATTTGCTTAATCTTTTCGACCCGTCATTTTTATACGGGAAATTATTATTAAAACGTAGCAAGTAATCATGTGACTGTATATATATATACATATATGTATATATATGCATATGGAGGAGCACGTAACTTTGTTAACTATAATTTAATATATAAGACGACGACGATAGAAACACGATCCAATTTAAAATTCAAATCAAGTCTTCCGCGTCGCTGTCTCTTATTAACGTCACTTTAGTTAATTTGATTTAATCACTAGTCTCGCTCAGTTATTAGAATTGATTGTTCGTTCTGATATACTGAAACGGAAACAAAAAATATTACATTAATATATTCGGAAGGAGAAAAAAAAAATAGAAAATAAATAGCGTTTATCGATCCGTCAATTCAATTTCATACTTATTCTGATAAACGTGGATCCCGAATAGTTTGTGTAATTAGATGGTATATCGGTATATTAGGGAGTCCATTATTTCCCAGAAGAAAAAAAACATTCTTTGACGCCCTCCAAATCATACGTCCATACCCTGAAACTAAAGTTCAGACACAAACAACATTTTTCCGCCGTGCCAAAATCACATTACATTGCCCATTCATTAATTGGATTTTCTCGGTTATTGGAATTTTTTTTTATTCCTAATCATTTTATCAGCTACCCGACGAATAATCGTTGATTTACTTTCTCAGATGCGGTGTCTCGTATGATGGAGAAATTTTGACATTGGCGAAATTTCTTTTTTCTTTTTTTTTTTATCTAGTGAAAGTGAGCTCGTAGGGGTGTTTGCGATTAGTTCAAAATTAGATAATTATTTAATTTTGTACACATATGTATATATGCTATGTATCGACAAAAATTTAGTCATCGAATCGATTTTTATTATTATCTAATTCTTCCTTGAACCATTGATCACTGCAGCAATTTAACTTGTATGGTAAACTGTCGGAAATGCATTATATTTCGTTACATAATTATAATATATATGAAGACCTATGATGAAGAAGGGGAAAAATTGATTTTTGAGTATAAAGTATTGAAATTCCGTAAGCGGTATCATATGTCTTATGGATATGTGATGTATACCTGTAGTATTCTCCTTGATACTTTACTCAACTATACGCACATATATACACACCTTATACCTTACCAGCTATAACCATATAGGTATATACATACATACTATAATAGCCTGCTTTGAAAATGGACCAAGGATAACTAAGTAAAATTAAAGTACACACGCGTATCTTGTACAACGTACATTGTATCTATACTCACCGTACGTTTGCATGGGTATATGGTGGTCTCATTAATCGATTGCTCAATATGGTTGTACACAAGAGTAATTCAAATATAAAAAGAGAAAAAAAAAAAAAAAAAAAAGGAGTATAACAACAATATCTGTGAATTTGTTTCTTCTCATTTATTTTCTCTAAGAGAAAGTCGAGATCTTTTCCATGTATGGTGACGATTTTGTTTCTTCGATAAAATCGACGATTAGGTAATATTATACGGTTTTGCATTTATCGCAGATCAGTGTTGGTTCGTCGCAATGATGATGATCGAGGGTCTGAAGTAAGTACGTTTCACGTGACGACCTACTGACCGATAAGTATAACAGTATGGGTATAGCATACGTAAAATTGAACCTCTCTACGTGTACCGCGTCTGTATGGGTTGAAAATGAGAAAAGAGAAAAGAGAAAAGAAAAGAAGAGAAAAGGAAAATAAGTGTAAAAACGAGAACAAAGAATCTCCTATCGCAATTTTAACACCGGGTTTTCCATCCTGCGTTAATTGCAGTACCTACATACAAACATACTTACTCACTTACTTACTTACTTACTTACTTACTTACTTACTCACCTATTTATGATACAAGTTGTGAAAGGCAAGGAGACGGGTTCAAGGCACACATAAAGCTCGAGCCTCGATGTATGTAGTACCTACGTATAGCTTTTGCTGAAGATCAGCGTCTAATTATTTTCACTCAACGTATCGCTATTAAACGTATATATGTATGTATATATATATATAGCGATGCTTTTTCGATTTTATGTATTTTCAGGCCTTGAAATTACTGTGTAGAAAAATTAGAACAGGTGTTCGCACCGGGACTTGGTATTCTATGCACAGTGAATATCGAGGACAGGTATGCACACCATAGGTAGTACGATCTTACGCGGTTGAATGACCGCGGTAAGACCGATTCTTCGCTTGCTTGCACGTTGCACCTCTTGAGCGTGACTGCATAATAGCGGAAATTTGTATTGCCGCAGTAACAAGCGATATGGTATAAGGTTCGATAAAATGAACAGACAACGGAAATTGAAGAGTCATTTTATACCCAAGGCAAATGGTGAGAAAAAGTATAACATTTTTACTATAAGGACAGGCTCGCGTCTTCTAATTTTTTATTCTTATCAACCCTTATGGGGATTTTTTTTTAGCCCCGGAAAACGAAACTCCAGAATTCTAAAACCGTGACTAATATTACCCGGATATGGATATTGCATTATTTGAGTAGGTTAAATGCGAGAAGGAGAAACGGTCTAATAGTGGACGAGCGAACGGAGAGGCTTCATGTTTCGAGTCATTAGAATTACACGCGAGAAAGAACCATGAATTGATATACCTGGGAATAATCATATACCGCGGTCTATTTATCAAATGATTGAAAAACAATTAAGATACTGAAAAACATGGAAGATTTATTCAACTTTCGAATTTATTATACAAAACGTGATATAGGTATAGGTGTGGTGAGACGGTTACCAAGATGATCGGTATAGTAGTATGAGAAAAAAGATTGTTATATAAATAGTATATTTTTCCGTTCGGCAACGTCCTTTTTCTCATACACGAAATGTTCATCTTCTTTCCCTCTAGATCTTGTTGTTCGATGTTTCTTATTCTTCTTCTTTCATTTTGGCTAAACTCTCTCTCCACCCCTTTCCACCGCGTTGAGGGTTTGATCGAGACAAGTGGCCTCTCTTTTGACCATATTTAAAAGAAGCTGAGAACTTTCCAGGATCTGGAATTCAATATCAATAGAAATGATCGTATTATCATATCATATCACTGTAAGAAATGATTGTGAATTTACAACACATTCACTAAATTGTTTAGCAAATTTCAAGTATTTGTTAATTAACTTTACGGGAAATGTATAGATATGTAGATTCGCTACCCATGTATGCGATTAAAACTTCAAATACAATTTGGTAAATTCACAACAAACATTTTTTACAGTGTACACATAGCAGTATTCTTCTTCTCTTTTATTCTCCCGCCAGATATAGCTAGAGGCGATTTTTACCTGGAACCACATTATTTTAAGATCTGAGTATGCAGTTTCACGGTCGTAATATATCTTTCAGTTTATACACTGGGAATCGCGGCAAGTCAAATCTGGCGAACAACATATACGAATAGAGAATAATTGCAATTTTATAAAGTACGACGAACGCGATTCCCGTAAGTCGTCTCTACTTTTTTCATCCAATATATAAATACCACAGTAAAATTGTCAAACCCATGGATCTACACGAGATGATATCGGAAATATATTCAACCTTCGCATATCGGGTATAATCATATATTATCCATTAAAAGGGGAATAAAATTAAGAAAAACGGAAAAAAAAAAGAAAAAAAAAACTGAAAAAGCTATTCCGATGCGTCGTTTGAATTCTCAATTTTATTACGTTCACCTTAGTATACGCAGATTCTGTTTCTTGGATCGTTCTATCGTAGTCGTTTTTCGCCGCAGATTTTTTCGCCAGACTTTCGTTCAACTGACTTATACGATACGTCATTCTTTCGACTTCCTTCTGTAACGTGTTTTTCTCATCGTCTTCAGCCTCGATTTGTGACTGTATATTATTCCGGGTTATTTTCAACTCTTCAACACCTTACCGGATATATTATCATACATGAACCAATCAATAAATCAATTACTAAATCTAGTTTTCTATTCGGATCGGAATTTTTTTCATCGATAGCAGAGAAAAAAAAAAACCTATTATTTATTAATCTATAATTCAACGACATAATTGACAATTATATTATATTATCTGACTCACATTTCATAAGCTCTGAATTGTACGATTGCATAGCTGAACAGCGCTGCGTCCCCATATGCTAATTTTTTTATTAACTTCTATTAGCAGTAACCGATAACCTTTAAGAAAAATTCTATTACTTATGTTCTTCTCTTGATCGCTTAACTCTTCTTTAATAATCTACCTCCGGCTATGTGTCGAGTTAATATTTCAAGCTGTTATTGTATTGCGAAGGTTAGAAAGTTATACATATACCTATATATGATGATATATATGGAACGGAAGAAGAAATAAAAAAATTAACGTATTAGAGAATTCATCGAAGTGTTATAGTAATTATTTTATTTCTACGGATAATATTCATATATAATCAATCCAATAATGATGTAGATTTATTACGAAGAAAAATTTCAACCTCTGTAATAGATTGCCGAAAAGTAATATATTTTTTTATTATATCACACGCGAATTTTTTGAGGTGCAATTATTTCCACTCTTTTGTTTCAACTAGAGTCAATCAATCGTTTCAATTTTCGATTAATGTACTACTCCGGAAACCTGGGCGAATAATCTATGATAAAGAAATAACTGAATTATCAAATAATCTTATATAAAATCGGAGTTTATTCAATAATGTTTTGTTCTCCGTCTCTTTTCAGAATCCTGCGAAATATCCGCATATACGTCAATCGGCGACCATCGGGGACAGAGCAATAAAGCAATATAATATACCGGTAATTGATTAACACACCTAACTCATCAGCTACCTACGCGTTCAGATCGTATCTTTTCGCGATTGTGAGACAGAGTCTCCAATTAATTTTTATGTTTACAGTTGTATACCAAATGTATACCTAACGAGACTTTTTGGTCCTTTTCTTTATTCAATGGGATAAATTTTGGACATAAACCATTCTAAATGGATTTTATTTCAATAATTATGGTCCCGTTTTCTCATTTTTAACTTATTCTTGCATTTCTTTAACAGAGTGCATTCACGCAAAGTTGGAATATAACTTATACCTATACCATACTAAAGGCAACCTTATTATTCGGTTCGGATTTTTATTTATTACCTTATTTTGCCGGTGGCTGTTTTCCTGCAATGACGCAGGAAAACAGCGTGAATAATAATCACGACTGTACACATAGAATTGGAGATTTTTAAGGATATAGATTTATTTAATTTAGTCTTATTTCACATTTTTCAAACAGATAAGACACATAAAGTGATAATTTACTGTTTTAAAATTGAAACGTTTCATTTCAAACACTATAATATTCATACGTCATAATATATTTATATCGTTGGATCATTATTTAGATGTGAATCAATTAATTATGCTGATAGATGTTTCAATCCGATTGATCAAGGTTCATTTCTTCTCTCTCAACTAGACGAAAAAAAAAAAAAGAAAAAACCCACGAAATATCATATTCGAACAAATCTCCCTCGGTAATAATAATAATCATAATAATAATCATAATAATGATCATAATAATAATAATGATAATAATCATAATAATAGAAATAATGATACATTTGCATATGTAATATGAAGCTGCTTTTTCCGTTTATTTAAATCAACCATATGATACTTGAAACACAAGCGGGCAGCAGCTTGATTATTATACACAATAAACTTTGACCAGCAGTTACAACGTAAAACATTTAATATTAATATAATAAAGCAGTAAATAGATGTTTGTTTCTTTTTTGAATTTTGTTTTTTACTCTTACGTATTTTCAAGGGCAAAGATGAACGTGAATTAGTGAGAATAACAAGTAAAAGCCACAGCCAGCTTCGTCCATTTATATTCATTGGTCTACCAAACATTGAGATAACTTTCTTCCAGTGAGTTGTAAACCTTCAAATCGTGATTGAACCTGAAACAGAAATTAATATACCAAAAGTATTATTGTTCTCCTCCTTCTTATATCTAATCAATTCATCGATCTTTCGATATTTTCTTCTTCTTTGTAACTTACTCAGTAAAGCCCTCGGCTATCTCAGTCGCCTTCGAAGGATGGCATACGATCGTTGTTTTACATTTCTTAGGGTCGAATAATGGCTTAATATATTTAGGCCCGATTCGGCTCATATCCTCAACAGTAACCGCCGATATGTATTGTACCATGCGTCTGTTATAGTCGTGCGAGACGTTTTTAAAATAGGATAAAAGAGACTGAGCCACCATGTCTCCCACGCTCTTTTCTCTCTCTATTATTTCGAATATCAACGAAGACTTGGCAGACTCGAATAAAGCCTGTTCCCATTTAGCACCCGCCAATTGATTCTCCTGGAATAAAATAATCTGTGGTAAATTTCACCCAGTCATATTACTCTATCATCTGATAATTATTGTTACCACAATAGATTTCGCCTCCTTATAAGCAGCCACTATGTTTGTAGCTCTGTAAAAGGTCAGGTATAAAAGCCCCTCGCTTGGACTAGGGTATATATTGTATCCGTAGGACAAACCCTGGCCTCTAATTTGCCTCCACATTGGACCCTGAACAAAAATCAGTTAGTTAGTACCCAAAAGATATTAGATTTCAAAGAAGTAAATTTTCACTGAATCCTCTCACCTCAAGCTGTGTTAGGTATTGTAGAAATACTAGTAATGGGGCGAGATCGGGACTCTGGAAATCTTTAACAGAAGAACTGCATTGACAGAAGAATGCAGATTCTATACATCCGAGACCAGTTACGCAGCTACTAGTTGGTTCGTCTATGGGTGGAATCATTAGAGCCCAATCTTGAGTGACGTTTAATCTGTGTAAATAGAAAAGCGAAATTAATTGGCTGGCATTTTTGATTTAAAGATGTTTGGACGTTCACTGCGACGTACTTGGACTTGGAAGAAAGACTTTTTTCGGGTAACAAGACATCCCAAGGCTCGTAAATTTCCGGGATATGAGCGGCAAGCTTATCCACATTAACAGCCATGTATAAGACCATGTTTTTCGGTGTGGTCAATAGTTTTCTCACTGATTCAATCTCTTCCAATACTTCCTTCTGCCTTTCAGCATCGTTCAAACGCTCTATCATCTGCGTAAGGAACTTATGCTGGCGCAACATGCTCGATGTGAAGTGATTACTGTCTGTAATGAATGTATATCATTAAATTCAATCCTCCAACAAAACCACACATAAAAATGATAGATAAAAACATATCTATCACTCACCTTTACTGTAGATAAGGCCTTTCATAAGATCCCCAACGACCTTGTTTCCCTTTCTCTTCACCTGCGCAACGTCGTTAACTATCTTAGCAGCAATAATTCGCAACCTTTCCGGAGTGAGTTCAGTTTCGTAAAGGAGTTCCCTGATCCACTGAATGCCTTTCGCGTATTTTGCTGGCTCAAGCTGGAACATAGGTCACCCAATGAAATAGAAGTTTTTGAAACAGGTACCCAAAAAGCTCATCGATTCTTCAGCTTACTTGCAACATGAAATTAGCGCTGTGACTATAGGCTCCGCATGAGAATCTGGCGGTACTATCGAACCCTATTCTTGTGCTGGTCGCTATGGTATCTCCTTCAAGTTCTGCAACTACTTGTTCATAGGGGATCAACGTGTTGCCTCTTTTCACCGGACATTCTAATATTGCTTCTAGAAGCAGCGGAATGTATGGCCTTAGCTCCCTTGATATTCCAGAGGTATCCATGATCACGAACATCTGAAAATTAGACGAGTCTCTTTCATTTTATTCTTTATTTTTCATCATTCTGTTCCCACTTACATAGACAAAGTTTGTATTGACGTGATCGAGGTACGTAAACAAGGGCAAATTGTTGACATTCAATTTTGGATGCTGCTCGGCGGTATCTGAGGTATAACTCTTTATGTGATGAAAGTTTATTGAGTCTGTGGTAGGGATGGGGACTGATGTTAACATCTCGTCCGGAATTGGCCTCTGAAATGATGGAAAAAGAAAAACAGCTCGTTATAATTGTAACATTACAAAAACGGAACAATTATTTTCTCTCAGCTTTACCTCGTTCAGAGTCATCGCCTCCTGTAACTCCTGCTCTTTATTTTGTAGCCCCTCTTTACCCAGAGTCGCTATTTGCTGCTCGACTCTCTTCCTCTCATTAACTCCCATCTCTAGCTGCTTTTCCTGGCTAGGAAATCCCCTCACAACTACTATGGGTGCTTCGATCAAGAATTTCTTCAACAGATTGATCCAGTATGACACAGGCTCCTTTCCAAGCTTCTTGAGATCTTCTATTTGGTTCAATCTGTTGTCCAGCTATATTTCAAACATATGAGAAAAGTTTTTTCCCATAACTCAATACTCCTTCGGATTTCTGTTCAAAAATAGGCAAGACTTTGACTTACATCTTCTTTATTTCGCCCATAAAGAAGATCTCCGATAACCATGAACGCTACAGAGTCATGTGGGCTGTTTTCCAAGTTGCTCAAAGTCTCTAGCATGTGTCTATGTATCACGGTGGTTAGCCGTTTCATGTCTATTCCGTTGCTCTCGTTAGCAATGTTCTTTAATATATTAACAAGGTGGTCCTTGACCAGAGGTATCTTTGCTTTAGGTACATTTTCAAAAGTCAAGTATAACATCGCCTCGGAATTTTCGGCCAGAGAATAACCGACTTTACTTGCATAAGGGTCGTTTATTTCAACAAATTCTTTCTGCAGTGGGCTAACTGAATTGTCAGTCAAGTATTTTAACAGTATAGAACAACCCGTTAAATCGTACAGTTCCGTAACTGCCGAAGGCCCCCGCCAGCCCGCAAATACCAGACCATTATCCTCGTCGTCACATGGATAATACACGTCAGTATCTACACTCTCGGTTAAAGGTGGCACCGCACTCTGCCAAGGCCTTGTATACGGTCCTCTGTCTCCCTGAGATGTGGAAAAATATAAGTATCATTTCATGTGGGTTAGAAGATATTTTTCAACCAATCAACACCGAGTTATGGTATTTTGTTCTTCTATAGGAATATAGTTTCTAAAAAATGACCTCAGCTGGTTTAAACTTTTTTCTATGATATGAGAATCGCTACTTGCCTTTGAGATTATCTTTTGCTCGAGTGGTTGTAGAGCTTTGAAAACATCCGCGTGTTTCACCTGACCAGTTATAATGACGTTCAAATTTTCAGGCCTGTAGAATTCCTTGTGATATTTTCTCACTTTATCATTGTTAGTGCTTTCCCTTAGGTTTTTCATAATCCCTAGGGAACAACAATCGGAGTTTAGTATCTGGGTCAGAACTTTTCTCAAAGTAGTAGACCTACCTCCTACATTCATTATATTCAATATACCTGCAGTTTCGGACTTGTATCCACAACGTCCGGGATAAATAGCTCTGGTTAATGCGATATGGGCCAAAGATTCCCCGCTATTTTCTCTGCCCTGCATTTCGCAGTAAACTACACCGGCGTCCTCGCCTTCTCCAGTCACGTGGTGAACCTCGGTTATAAATCCAGAATCCTTGAAATCAGGATACCAAAATATAAGAGTATTACTCAAATCGTGTACCTCTATGATCCGAATTAATCAACTGGGATCTAATACTCAAATAAAAATAACAAGATATCGAAACACAGTGACAATTCAATTGCTTTGTTCTCACCGTCAAAGTGGGGTATAGGATATGCTCGAGAAATATTGGCAATAGAGAAAGGAATCCTTCGCTGCCAGCGGTTGTCATAGTATAACAAGTATGGTCGGTATCTGTCCATGCGTTTGTACCAGAAGCCAAACACCTGTTAGCTAACAAGTCCAGAACACCTTTATAAGGGTATTTTTCGCTGCCCAAAAAGATGAGGTGTTCCAAGGTGTGGGGTAGACCGTCATCGTCGTATGCCTCCGTAGCTTGAATAATAAATCGCGAATAAAGGGAAAAATATTGAATGAAATTTGTTCGTTTTTTCATTCATTATTATAGTTGTTTATTTATTGTTCGTAGATATCTGCGACGTGAGAATAATTACGGTAGAGGTCGAGAAATATGGGGGGGTGGAGAATATGGCTGATCGAGAATGAAAAAAAGGAAAATAAAATTAGTAAAGTGAGGTTAGATTTGTGCAGGCTTTTTAAACGTACCCAAACAGAAGTAGCCGTTCACAACCGGGCCGTCAACCTCAGCTATAATTACGGTCAGACCAGTATTTGACGATTTATATTTATGAACCGGTATCAAATCGTTCGATTTCAACGAACATATTAATTCAAAACCAGCCATGTTACTAGCCGGAGTACTGTCAACGGGCGCCATGTTGATTTCTGTCAACCCGCCTTTTCGATTGTTATATCTCTTTGTTTTCTTTTAGCATATACTGGATTTTCATGGCAGTTATTTCCTGCTGCAGCAAAATCATGCTCTCTGAGCGATAAGTCGAATGAGGAAAAAGAGAGAGAGAGCGAGAGAGAGAGAGAGAGAAGCGCTGCTGCAGCAAAATTTTGCCATAACGCTATTGGTTGTTGATCACGTGGTCACCTGCAGTCACCTGCAACCACGTATAAGGGCTC
>OZ022230.1:28529810-28625897 GCA_963978835.1 Tenthredo scrophulariae | reverse complement strand
CTGCAGCAAAATTTTGCCATAACGCTATTGGTTGTTGATCACGTGGTCACCTGCAGTCACCTGCAACCACGTGATCAACAACGAACAGCGCCACTATCTGCCGCAGTAAGTTGCTGCCGTGAGTAGCTCTCGAAATTTAAAAATCATTCGAGTTTTCCGTCTGTTCATGTTTTTTTTATAATTTACGATTATGCGAATTGAGTTCGTCGTTCAATGTTCATAGTTGTTCATCGTCTGTTCGTATTCTGCGTAATCTGCGGTAGAGAATCTGTCAAAATATTACGCGAATCGAATCGTGAGAAGGTTCACTTTGAAAATAAAAAATAATTAGTAAGGGTCGATCAGAGTAAAAGAGTCAAAAGAAAGTGGAAATTATAAAGTTATTAAATTAATATAACAATATAACATTAGGAAATATAAATATACGAAATAACAAGGATTAGACTACATGCTCTCTGAGCGATAAGTCGAATGAGGAAGAGTGAGAGAGAGAGAGATAGAGATAGAGATAGAGAGACGAAACGAATCGTCCCTGATCGTCCGGGTGTAGCTGACGAATAAATAATTCAGTAACAGCATTTGATAAATATCGTATAGCACGATTTATAGAAACAAGTGGTTCGTTTCTTTTGAGTTATCCTCGTAGTTTCTTTGTCTTATAATGACAACAGCTGCGAGGCCGACCTTTGAGCCAGCGCGCGGTGGCCAAGGACGCGGAGAAAAGGATCTAAGTGCTATATCGAAGCAATATTCGAGCAGGGATTTACCCGGTCACACGAAGCTAAAGTACAGGCAAGTAATATCACTATTTCTTTCGCATTAGTTACCGTCATTTCGAATACACGCATGTATTTTTATCACGCATCGAAACTCGACAACCTAACCTAACCTAATTCGAACTCCGATTTTTTCTTTCTTCAATTTGTAGAGAATATGGCCAAGGAACTACCGAGGAATTGCGTAGCCGTGATTTCCGCAAAGATTTGGATGAACGCGAGCGAGAAAAAGACAAGACTTCTAACCGACGTATGATAGAACCAGCAAATCGCGAAGCTTCGGCGATAGCGGCTAAAAGACAAAAGATCGATCAAGTACCGGCAGCGAGTTTAGACGCTGACGATCCTTTGGACGAAGACGAATCAGACTCTGATAGCGACCAAGATGACACTGTCGCTTTATTAGCCGAACTTCAACGCATAAAGAAAGAAAGGGCAGCTGAACAAGCAAAAAAAGTAAAAAAAAAAAAAAACGAGTTATTATTCAAACACCTTTAGACATTCTTCAACTTTCTTCTTCGATCGATTCGTTGTTTTCATTGATTTGACTCTTGTGTTTGATTATTTTTAGATCGGAAGGCTAATAAGATTTATTTCTTTTTTGATATTCAGGAAATAGAGAAAAGACAAGAAGAGGAACGCATTAGAATGGAGAATATTTTGTCAGGTAATCCATTGTTGAATTACGCGGCTCAGCCTGGACGCACAGATATGAAAGTTAGGAGGCGTTGGGACGATGATGTGGTTTTTAAAAATTGTGCGCGTTCAGAGCCAGAGAAAAAGAGAGATGTGTTCATAAACGACTCTCTGAGAAGCGAGTTTCATCGTAAATTCATGGAAAAGTATGTTAAGTGAAAAACATACGGCATCAGGCAAAGTGAAGCCCTTAAAGTTTATTTGAATCATCATTTCATCATCTGTTTATCAAGAAGTAAGCTAATTATTACTGTAAGCAATATAATCGTCATAAGATCACTAAAACGAAATGATAATAATAATTAATTAAGTAATTAATTAATTAATTGATTAATGGAATCAATCAATAATAACAAAGTTAGCATTTCTCTTAATTTTCAAAACGTATCTATATTTTTCATTCAATTACAAGTGTTTCATCTCGATTGATGATGGAATATTAAATAAAAAAAATAAAATAAAATAAGCCAGATTTAAGACGAGTTTTATTCAATAAACGGCAAATAAAATACAAATAAGCATGGAAGAGTGATTCATCTGTGTGGAAAAGAATGTATTTCGAAAACCCTCACCGTTCCGTTTTGTTTGCGTCCGATACGGATTTCTTTTCGGGTAAGTAATATTTTTCTACAATTTAATTACGATCTGAAGAAAATAAAAATGAAACAAAGTCCATACATTCGATCGATTATTCTAATTCATGTGTGGAATTATTTAAGAAATTCCCGGTACCAGACATTTCCGAAGATTTTAGAATTGCAATAATCACGAAAAAAATTCTAATGGATAACAAAAAAAAAAAAGAGTAATAAAACGTGTTTCATCTTCGAAAATAAAAAGTTCTCAGGAATTTGGTATTTAAAAACTCAAAGTAATATTCGAGGACCCTGTGGATGACGAAAAAATAAAAATAAACAGTAGTCGACGACGAACGGGTCAAGTAAAACCGGTCTAAATAATTTTTAACATTTTTGTGTGTCGTTGGGTGAGAGAGCGAAAGAAAGGCGAGACAGAGCAAGGCAAGCAGTCCGGTGGCATTAGTTCGTACGATGATGTTGATGTTGATGTTAAAACGAGTCGTACAAATGCCATCGTGGATGAGTGAACAAATAAATAAACAAATACACAGATATCAGAAATTATTGGCGGACTTTACGGGGTCGCGATATAATATCAAATCTACGTATGTGTATTAGACAGGATTTGAGATAAATAAGCGCATCTCAATTTCGGCTGAATACTTCGAGCGAGCCGCGTGTTTAAACGATTCTCAAATATTCGTAATACCCAGGTATGATAGATATACTATAGCTCGAGCTATCGGTGCGTATATAACTTCACTTATACATATTACGGATAGTTATGTATACGAGACTCGTATAGTCGCGGGGAATTCGCCTGCGGGCGTTTATATTCCTCTTACTGACTTTATATACCTTATATTTCTTCTTATTTATCGTATTTGTTATTTCTTACACGTGAGCACACGGTGCTCCTCCTCATACCTACCTGGCTCCCACCTCTTTGCCTCGTATAAACTTTTCGCTTCGTAGCTTCATCATTCACTCTCTCCATACATTCATCTTTCGCCCCTCTATTTCTCATCTCTTCGTCTGTTGCTTGCTGCGGCACGGACTTCTTCGGCAGGAGAATCTTCTCGTCCTGTATACCTATGTATATACTTAGGAGTGGTATTCGCCTTGCATACGTTGATATGTATGTACTACACATCGCGGACTCTACAGTCGACAGGGCCGTATAATAATTTCGAAACAGAAATATTTTTTTTTCGTTTATTTTATCAACAATTATTTCTACGAACTGTTTTTCCCGCGGAAATGAGAAAAGCAAACATACAGATCGATGAGGGAATTTTTTTTAGACGAAGTTTCTCTATTCTGCAACAGATTCGTATATCGTTGGTATAATTAATGAGACGAGGTGAAAGAAAGAAAGAAAGAAAGAAAAAAAAAATGGAAAACTTCAATCAATTATAACTAAATCTGTATAATTTTATATCAACATGGTATTAGAGGAACGTTACAACGAAGACAAAGGTGTAGGGATCCGTTGTTAACTTGTTCCGGCACTGGTCTTAGGCCTTGCGAGAAGTTATACGGAGAGGCAGGTTGGCGATCGGGCCAGACAAGCAGACTGGCACTGGCATTGCCTGCGGAGTGATCACAAGGAACTAAATGGTGAACGAACGAGGAAACGTTGCTGACGGTCCAGAGTTGTTATCGCGAGAAAAAATAGAGACGTTAAAGAAAGTGTGAACGATCGAAGATCCAAACCAGGAACAAGCCCAAGAAGAAACGAAATTCAATAATTAAGAACAAAAGTCATACTGCATTGTGCGCGTTTTCGAAAAATAAACAGAATCTTAATAATAACTCGCCGAATATCGAATAAGTACGATAACGATAATAATAACGATAATAATAATAATAATAATAATAATAATAACGATTCTGAATCACTTTGTTCCCTGAAACTCTGTTTTCTTCACTTTTCTATTTAATGTGATAACAGCGGAGGCGTAGCCGCGTCTGCAGGGCTGCAAGACCTGTACGACCCCACGATGAAGACGTGGAGGCCTGTGTTCGATTTAGTTAGAGGATTTTTAGCGGCGTTTTATGTTAGCTCTTTTCTGTTATTACCGATCGTTAAGATCGGTGAATCTGAGGGACGTCTTAGTGGGCTTTACGTCGATAACGGACTCGACCAGACTGTTATACACCGCGTGGTTACGCAGCGTGAAAGACGCGAGGTTGAAAACGAGATACTAAACCTTTTAGGACTGCCAGATAGACCGCGAGGAAATGCGGGACATCCACCACAGGTCAAACGATCGGCGCCGAAATTTTTACTCGATATATACAGAAATACTCTCGGCGAAGGGACTCTAGAGGATAATGTTTCTTCTACACCGAAAAATCAAAACGGTCAAGAAGATAGCGGACAATTTGATCTCAGCGGGCAAGATCTCAGGGCTATCGATCAGAGCGATGTTATCATGAGCTTTGCTGCCCACAGTGAGTTCAATTTCGATTTATTTTCATAATATTCAACGATTTCTGGGAAAGAAAATGAAAAAATCTGAAAATAATTCTGAAAAGAAGGTCGAGTTTGTTTTTTTTTCAGAACGTTTCTGAATAACTAGCCAGAAATTTGAGAAAGTTTCACAGATCCTCGAGATCCGATAACTATTCTTCTATAATTATAAACGATTTTTTATGCATTTATAAGATTGGCTTCTTCGATCGGCTCTCGACGTCAGCGTTCGACCCTAGTTACCTTTTTCTTCTAAAAACTCAAGAATTTGTAATATTCTATAATACAATACGAAATCGAAGATTATTATACTACATGATCGTGAATGAATCAAGAATAATTGTCTTGGCTCAACTCAACCTTTTTTACTGTGTAGAACATCTCGATAGATGAAAAATTAGTCGAGTCAAATTCTGTATGCTATTATACTTGATTCAGTCTTGTACAGAGAAAATCAGAGAAATTTCTTTCTGCCGTTTCACACCTGTATACTTGTAACCATAATCAAGGGAAATCGTTGAATAACGCCTTGAGGGAATTCTCTTTATAGTAGAAAAATGAGAATACTCGCCAGTCGTACGTATACGTGTATGGTGGCTACATCGTAACATATACCTACCCAACACCTTTTCCAATTATCTATTACATAATATTGGAAAATTCAATCCTTCTCTTTCCCGGTGTCATTTTTTATGCACAAATATCTTTTAAAATTCGAAATTTTCCACGCTATATAATGGATCGCGTCTTCGGGGTGGTCCGAATACTTTTCAAATGAGCATAGCCTTCTTTTGAACATCCATTGTACTAAGACCAATGTCTAATAAGTCTCTAAACCTTGCCTCAAGAATTGCGGGTCCAAACCCTAACGTCGAGAAATTTTTTACCTGCTTCTTACCTGCTGGGCAGTTCCGTAGTCCCTCTAGGAATTTAGACCATACCTAAATTGACTCATCTTCATTGAGGGGAAAAAAAAAAAAAATCTACGAAAGCGAATAACACTGGATTTATTATCATCGTATGTACGAATAACGTGTTTTTATCCGTGAAAAAGAGAAACTTGGGTATACGGTGAGGAGACTTAATTAAACGTGTAAACCGCGTTTCAGATCATCACGTTGCCGGAGTTCGTCACGAACGGGGTAAACGCCTATGGTTCGACGTGTCGGAAGTACCGCCTGGAGAATCCATAATAGGAGCAGAACTGCGTCTTTACCAAAGCTCGGATTTGAAGAATAAAAAAAAACGTGGATCTTACGTAGTAACGGCGTATCGAGTACTTCGAACCGAGGACGGGTAAGAGAATTAGAGAACAATATCTTTCTTTTTCACATTTCGTGTAATTCTCAAGTTATTCAGGTTCTCTCGGATTAGCTTCTTCATTTTTCAACTTCTCAGTTCTTGCAAGCCTTGACCCTCATTAGCCAGGGAACCCTATAGGTCTGAAACACAAGAATTTTAGGGTATCCCGATTTTTATTTAATTCTTTCTCTTTCACGTCGAAATAAATTTCATATATTTGAAGCCATGGGGGTTTATAATCGACGCTCTATCTGACAACGAAGAAAAAAATAAATAAGAACCTACGTATATTTAGTGAATAAATATCTAAAAAGAAACGTTAACGCGAGCTGGTATGACTGTTAAACTACGGAGACAGGAAACGCTATTCCGTAATTGGGTAAATTAGCCAAAAGGAGATCAACCGAGGCGACGTTTAGTCAGTCGCTCTTTATAGGCGTTTACAAAACCCAGAGACGTGAGAGGCGACTCCTTTGCTCATGCAAATGACAAAAATGTTTAATGAATTTCGAAAATTGAGGAATTCTCTTCCGCATTTTTTCAAATAATAGCAATAATAATATTAATAACGAATTCAGAGAACGAGAATTGCAGTACGTTGATTCGACGAACACTTCAACCGGTCGAGAAGGCTGGTTGATTCTAAATGTTAGCGAGCCTCTTCAGCACTGGGTTAACAATCCTGGAGCTAATCGAGGATTATATTTATCCGTACATCCTGCGGATCGGTCTGGTGAGTTCGATTAAATGCGAATTTCTTACGTGTTTCTTCCACTAATTTTAAGAAATGATGAAAATATAAGATGGGGAAAACTCTTCAATCTATTATTAATCAAGGCTGATTGATAGTGTTCCATGAAAGGGTGTATAATATGTATAATAGCATATCGTGAGGTATAGGTACCTAATACCGGATAACCGAGTATACTTCGTTTGCCTTTAGATTCTTGTGATCGATGTCTAAATATAACCGATCATACTCTGGTCAGCTGGGCGAAATAGGCATAATATTATTAGTTCTATGTAACTATATCTTCATTCCTTCGTTAGCGCGTTTAGATATTATACCTGAAGTCCATGAGTAGAGAGGCGTGCGTGCAGTTAAAAACAAAAAAAATACAACGATCCTAAATTTAGGTAAAAAGAATGAGGGGAAAAAAAAAAGATGTGGATGTGGAATTCGTGCGAGAAAATTAAATCGAATTCGAATCTAATGATCTGTTTTCGATTATTCCTCGCAATGTTACTACCGTGAGATGTCGCGTTTTTTTATTCTTCTTTTATTAGATATTAAAAATTGGCGATTCTTTGTGAAAATTTTTGTCCCAAATTGACGAATGAATTTGAAATTTGATATGAAATAAAAACACGAGATATTTTATCTGCGCGTTGCAGTACGTATATAGGGTATAACTATTGGCTGTAGCTATACGCGTATATAGGAATATATAGAGATATAATATTCTGTACGTAAAGTCGATCCTGTATTTTATATTGAATGATCTAAAGTTAAACCGGTTGTGCGTGGTAGAGGAGGAGGAGGAACGTGAGGCTGGAAGTACCAAAGTAAAGAGCCGAGGAGAGACGAACTCCAACTGTTGATCTAGGCGCGGCGCTAAACCAGAAACTTATTAACGTATATGAATATATACAACGGCTATAACTTGATCGTTTTAATCGTGAGACATTATCGAGCTGTTATAACTTGAATTCCATTTATTATTACCTCCGTGTTCATTCGTCTCTCCCTTTCTCTCTCAGATAATTACAATAAGTTTTATTCCGCTCCTAGTTCCGAATTGCATATGCGTACAGAAAATTTTCCGTCCAAGAGAAAAATCTACGAGCTTGTATTCATTTCACATACATACATACATACATACATACATTTTATCTCCGTATAGACAAAATCGCCGTAATACAGATTTGTAATCGTTACCTATAAACTAGCCCACATTCCTATCTGTTCGACACAGATAAACATAATATCATAGATATACCTAGTCGATTTATACCAGCTTTCTCGAATCGCTTTGACTCTGGTAAGGATGAATTATTTTATCCGATACTCTGATCGATTTAGAAAATCTAGGAGAGAGGAAGATATAAAGAGAAAAAAGCACAAAATTAATTATAAGACAACAACGATCGTGATTTTTTTATTTTTTTATTTAGTTTTTTTATCAATTTCATTGTCTAGTTAAGAACAGATTATTGTAATAGTCTTGTCACGATGAGGACTGATATACAAGTCGCGTATTATGGCTGTGTGTAGCTGCAGAAGTCGATTAGCTTCTTCTTATGTTCGTTGGATAATTATAGTTATTTAGAAAATTGTGGCCAGGCTGTCTGTCCGTGTTAACGTCGAAGTGAATGGCTCCGATCATAGATAGATAGATAAATAGATCAAGAGATATAAATATATGGCTTGTACCTATATGTATGTGTCTCGAGATACATAAATAGTAAATATTCATGAAGGTTGGCTATTAATAATCCAATCCAGTCCTACAACTTGTCTGTTATGCCTGCATGCCGTTCTAATAAACAGAATGACTGCACACGAGGGATAGTTATAATTATACAAGAAAATTTTAATTTTTTAGATAAAAAAAAAGTAGAACCATGCAAATAAAATTGGCTTTTATTCGATTCAGTTCACGAACTAAGGCCCGAGGATATTGGAATCGTTGGTTCGAAAGGTGATGCTGGTAAGCAGCCGTTCATGGCTGGATTCTTCAAAAGCTCTGGTATTCGAGAAGCTAAAGTAAGGGAAAAACGAGATGCGAAAAGACGGAAGAAGAGTGACTCTTCCAGCCTCGACTACAGAAGTAATCCTTATACCGGTAAGAGTATTGAACAGGATATTTTTTCTACCATTATTAAATCGGTACAAGTCGTTCAATAATCGGCTTTTCATTCGTTTTTGTTTTTGTTTTTTTTCTTTTACACAGACCCTTCCATTCAATCCAATGCAAGAACGTGTAAAATCCAGACCCTTTACGTGAGCTTCAGAGACCTACAGTGGCAGGTGAATAAAAATAAGACATTATATAAGATGAATGAATAGAATGAGTGAATGAATGAAAAATGGTATTCAAATTGTAATTTCGACTTTATTTTTTCTCTTCCTAGGACTGGATAATAGCACCAGACGGTTACGACGCCTATTACTGTAGTGGTGAATGTAACTTTCCACTAAACGCCCACATGAATGCAACCAACCATGCAATAGTGCAGACGTTAGTGCATCTCGTTAATCCGGGAAAAGTACCAAAGCCCTGTTGCGCGCCGACGAAACTATCGGCTATATCGGTGTTGTATTTTTTGGACGACAGTAACGTTATTCTTAAAAAATATAAAAATATGGTAGTCAAAAGTTGCGGTTGTCACTAATTATATTTTCATCTCGTCGAGTCGTATACCTATACCTATGCATACCTATACATTCATACATTATACGCAATTATACAAATAGCCGCAAGGAATTTGAATATCATATTATATTTTTTCAAACTGTTTCGCTCATTTTTCTAGGAAACTTTCGTACGATTTCAAACTACCTGAAATACATCGTTTTCTCTGTCTCGTTCTTTCATTTATCGACGCGGGTATTAGGTATGTATCGGCAATAGCTGCATTTATACGCAGTTTACTTTATCTTATAAATTATTGTAACACACCCATTTGAACTTAGGAAGAGAAGATATAGGTATATGATCCAGCCTCGTCTGTAAACTTATTCAAACTTGCCGTAATTAGATTTAAAGAAAATATCACATTGCCATATTACCTTATTATTATACATATTATAGTTATCTAGGGAGGTACAGGTATATTAAACAATATGAACGCAATAAACATTGATAACTTTTATTCCAGTAAATAATACTTGATTGCATAAAAACACACGCATAGTCTTTCCCATGACTGACGTAATAAATCGATTATCATAATAATTATAACGATCAGCTTGGTAAAAAATCTATATTCGAAATGGACAGCCCCAAAATTGCGGAATCACAGAATATTTTAGACTAATTGTTACTCTGAGGCGTAGAAATGTTTTAAGAGAACGTTTTATCAAAGTGTATAATGGCAATAAATCAATGAAAACAGTTTTATAAATCTATAATATCGTATAATTTTTCATAACGACGATGTAAATAATGAATATAAATACTATATAAAATTGTAAATAATTATAATAAACCGTGGGACGAGAAAGTGAATTAGGTATTTTTAATACAATTTCGTTTCCTTTCACGGATCTCATAATACAGCATTACGAGATTCAAAATTAACGAGAAATATGCCTAATTTGAAGTTCCAAATCCAATTTTGAAATAATATACTTTTAAAATGAAAAAAGTTTCCTCCAAATACGCCGCCTCCCCACATCGATGAGACAAATCTCTTATCGACATCTGTGATTCGAGGTGCCAATTAATTATAAACAATTTAGCGATCGGTAAGTGTTGATGAAACTAAACCGCGTAGTTTATGAACAATAAGATAGATGGCGCGGCTATAATCACGTAGTTAAATTTCGATAGCGCGCCACATATCGAATCACTTCATTCTCGTTTATAAATCGAAAGTCGAAAGTCGAGAGTCGTCGTCACTGATATGTAGGGAAATGGAGGTATTCATTATGATTAGCAAACGTGTAGAGTTCTACTGGATTTTCAGTAAAATGGTTCTCATCCGTGTTAGATAATAGAGTCAGGCTTGGATCCGTGAATCGTGAATAAGTGTCGGTGGTAAAGTGTCATCGATCCATCGACGAATCATCAAGAAAATAAGGAATTATAGATCGTGCACAGCGTCTTCTCTGACTGAAAACCTACCTACCTACCTACCTACCTACCTAGATTCTGCTCTCTGTGTCTCTCTTCTTATATTATGTAGGTATATACGTGGATTGGATATACCCACCTCAAATACATGGTGAATAATATCTTGAAACAATAATCGCGATACATTAGGCATTTTTTCGCGAACCTCCTGGTATAGGTACCAAAGTGTACGAGAATAATAGTGTGTGTCACTCAAACTATATATTGGTACCCTTTGGTACCTACGCAAGAGACACGCGAAAAAATGCCTATTACGACTGTGTGAAGAAATAACAACGGAATACAAATCTCATTCATTTATATGAGCCAATATTTCCTCTCGATCTAGTTGTCAGTTACATTTACTCTACCGCTGATACCTCACGACGTTATTTCAGTCACCATATTCTCATTCCTCCTGTCAACGATTTATATCCAACGAAAATAATTCAGGAAATTATTTATTCGGTTATTTATTTATTTATTCGTTTACTTATTTCTTTCAATAACTACACTAGATACAGCGTATTTTTATAATCTCTATACTCCTTCTGAATTTCTTTTCCCTTCTGTTCTCTCTCTCTCTCTCTCTTTCTCTCTCTCTCACTCACTCACTCGCACACTCTTACGTATTCACGTATAGCTATCATGCTATAACATCGCGAGGAAGATGAGAAAGAGAGGAGAATAGAAAAAAAATCTATGAACGACAGGGTGAATCATTATCCAAGTACCAGATCGCGGCTTTCATAGCTTCAATATTTTATCTCAAATCTCGTGTATTGTTCATTCAATATTTCGGCCGAATTACGTTCTAGATTTCTGCTGCGATCGTAAACTCATCGTGTTACTCGAGTTTATAAAAGTAGATACGAAATAAAAATAAAAATTGACTGAGAGCAAGTGTTGTTGTTCTCAATCTTCTCCTTTTTTCGTCTTCACCTGTCGTTCATGGTTGAAAGAAAAGAAAAAAAAAGAAAAAAAATGAAATAACCTTATTTTGATTTTATTTGTTGGGCTTTTCTGTATACATTTTATAACTTCTTTATTCTTTTTATTTTTTGGTTCTTGTGATTCGGAATGCAGTGTTAACTGGATGTGGAATGCAATTTCTCGTCTGTTCTCCCCTTCAGCAAGTAAACCATCGAGCATTGTACAAATTGTTGAAAGCGGAGACGGAGAGGAAGAAGAACAGCAGCGGGAGCTGGACCAGGATATTAACGTCAAAGATTTATTCTCCAATTCTGACTCTTGTTCGGAGTACAGTGATAGTGCTAGTGCTAGTTCAAGTGCTAGTGTAACAGTGCCAGATATATCTGTAGTAGATGTTTTCGAAACAATGGATCGTAACATGGGAGAAGATCGACGAAGTAAACTCAATACTGCTGGATTTAACGCCGATCAAAGATACCAGGCTAATAACGAACCCTCTTCTGAACCCTCGTCAGATTCTTCTGAGACTCGTTTGGTAAGTCTAACAGAAATTAACACAATTATAGGCTACTTCTAAGATTTCAATTTCACATTTCATTGAAACAACAAAGTCCCTTCTTCTTTTCCCTTTCTCTAACATTGAAAACAGAAATATGTCCCAGGAAGGAGCTGGTCTTAATTTTAAAACAATAGACTATAATAAGCTCAATGGATCCGTCACGTTAATACTATATTTAGCCTCGCCTCTTCTTGACCACTGATTCTCATCCATTCTACAACTCGATGCTCTTAACTGTCTATAGAAAATATCATAGGAGTCATTTCATTTATCCAAAGCTCGGATGTAGAAAATATGGGGAATAACGTGAAAAAATTGATATCTCC
The DNA here is from genome assembly GCA_963978835.1 of Tenthredo scrophulariae. Taxonomy (NCBI): domain Eukaryota; kingdom Metazoa; phylum Arthropoda; class Insecta; order Hymenoptera; family Tenthredinidae; genus Tenthredo; species Tenthredo scrophulariae. Next base: position 28,613,413 of record OZ022230.1, on the reverse strand, counting down.
AACAATCGTAAAATAATTCGTTTGTAGTTATTCAGAATTCCATTTTTATTCTAAAAAGTATTTCTCCCTTTGTTTTTTTTTTTTGGGACGGTTCGGCATGGATTTCGATCCCTGTTTTACCGTCTAGTAGAACTAGAATTTTGTCCCCCACCCACGCGTTTCCCGACGATGAATGTAAGTACGTACATACGTAACGTAACGTAACGTAATGTAATGTAATGTAATGTTCATTGAAAATCAAGGTGTAGACGAGGCGAGAGAGTAGGCAGCAGCACTATCTGGAGTCAGCTGACTCACTCCACTCATGAAACGAACGGCGAACAAGTCTGTTACTTTTCTGCTCTCTCGTTCTTACGTTAGTTAGTGTTAGGTAGTTGATTCGTTGACAACGTGTTTTGGACGGGAACAGTCCCACATTGATGTTGCGTTTCATTTACTTTTTTTCTTGTTTCTTCATTTTTATTACGCGGTATTACGACGTTATACTATCACGAGACACATGTGAATAATCTTGAAGATATAAACAGGTTGAATAATATTAATTAAAATTTTCATCCGCGAGTCGTGATCGATAAATTAACCGAATTCATAATCTTCTGGATTGATTAAATATTCTACTTTTGAGAAAATATCAGATTCAACTTCTAGCTGTGAAATAATAATGGACAAGTGTTAACATTCTTGTTTCTTGAATTCTGAAATTATTGTTGATTACGATAAAAGTGAACGAGTCAGGCGGTTTGCATGTTGTTTGTTGCTTCTGGCTATACTTGCGAGAATTCTCAAGTGAAAGCTGATAAAGAAGCACACTGTTTTCTCTCATATACCTGTCCGAATACCCCTGCAGCAATACTGAGTCTAACTCTCTTCTTACACCCACCTAAGAAATCTTGCATACATAGTTCGACTTTTCAATTCATTGCTGTATGAATAATGTACAGTATATTATATTCTGCCTCGATTCTCACAGAAGTGAGTTGTGATAATATTCTAAGAGAAGGAAGAAAGGATACGTGGTTGTTTCCCATGCTGAAGAGTCGGTCATGTATCTTTAGCATTTTCTCCTTAATTTGATTTTTTTTTTCTTCTCTTTTTCTTTCCAATAATTCACGTGGCGTTGCGTCGATAAAATAAAAAAAAAAAAAATCATCGCGATTATCACCTTCTAAATAAATTTGAAAAATGGCTAGTGAAGTTATGACCGTGAATTCTGGATTAGCTGTTGGTATTGTGGACAGAAATCAAAATCCAGAGACTAGAGATATGGTGAGGGGAACCAGCGTGGCCACAACTTATGTGAGTTATTTTTTCATTGAAATTAATATTCAGAGAGAAAATAAAGATAATGATGGAAAAAATGAAAATGAAAATGAAAATTAAGCAGAAATGAAATATCTCCTCGTGGTTAAATACCAATGCTCATGATTTTCTATCTATCTATCTATCTTTCTTTCTTTTTTTTTGTTTAACACTTTCTTTATTTCAAAAGAGATATCGGCCACTCATCATTTATGGACATGTTATAATACCTAACTGTACATTTAACTACGCTTCCGGTGTAGTCTTTCTCATTTCATTGTCACCACTGCACAAATGACTCCCCTCTTAGTTTTTTTTCCCCGTAGGTATACATGTGTGTAGATATGTACGGGGGATTCGATGGTTTAGTCTGGCTAGCCGACTCTATGTGAACGTGTTTATTCTTTGAAAAATATATAAGTAGCTATAACATGCGTAATAACGTGTAAAAATTTAAGACTATGCGAATGAATTAGACTCGTTTTTTTTTCTCCCGTTTTTCTTAGTGTGTGAAAAAAAAAAAATTGCTAATTGTTATAGTATTTTTTATTTCTTTACGAAGAGGAAGAAAAATGTGATTAGCTATTTAGAAAAGTCCCCACGTGTTCTCTGCTGCGCTAGTTAGTTAGGAAGCAGCTGATTTTGACATATCGTTGTAGCAGCTCCACGTGCTCTAATATTATCGTACATCGATTGCACTCGCGGAGTATTAGATCTTCCGATTTTTGTTTCAACCTTTTCAATCATATTTGATTTAATGTTTGAAAATATTTATTCATTCAGCCGTATTTCCTTCCGCATTCTGAATTCTTGATCGGGACGTTATCAGCTCGGGTTTACATAGCTGATCTACTTATTTTTATGATCTACGTTCTTTAATGCCGATAATACTGATAAGATATTTAGAAACAAGGCGCGGTGTAGAGTTCGGATGTAGAATCGTTGATAATACTGCACTGTAATTATGATTGTGATTATTTGCTTTTCGTACATATAAAATTTGATAATATAAATTCTGCGGAAATTTTCTTTCTTAAAAATATTAAAATATTGAAATGAAAACAACGAACTATATTTTCTACGCTAATAGATAGACAGACCGATAAAACGACCGGATTATGATAACGAAAAGACACATGGGACTAGTAATTGAATCTTTTTGGATCGGTCACTCCCTGCTGCTGCTGCTGCAGCAGTCATTCACTTCCGCTCGATGAATATGCGACCGTCAAGCAATCGAGGAAGTCTCGAATTTTGTCCGAAGGAAACAGGGCCGCCCTTCCTAGTGCGTCATGTCTGTACCGAACACAACTCGGTCCTAATTACCATACAATGCTTTCGTTCCCTGTAGGGATATCATACTCTCATTCATATCACGCAAGTATGTTCTTCTCATCTTTGTTTTTTCATTCCTGATTGGCTCTCGACGAGATAAAAAATTAAAAAAAATTCATCGAAGCATTTTTCATATTTATTTGAGAAAAAAAATATGACGAATTAATAATTTTCTTCTCTCTTCTCAGCCCCTGTTCTTTTATTGAACGAATATTTTATTTTCTTCTCGGTATATCGAAGTCGCGTTCTCGGCTCGTCCATGCCGCGTTAAAGAATGCGTGGGAAACATGTGTGTGTACTGTATAGGTATACGTGTCTGTTAATACGCAATGGAAATACCCTGGTTGTGATCTCTAGGCTGCAGCCCACTCAAAATGTGTAGGTGGATAGGTTGGTGGCTGGTGTCGCGGTAGTTAGGTAATAAATAAAGGCTCGAATAAAAGAAAGTTGTCGCGAGACCGAAGATTGGGGGGAAAAAAAAATGTAAAAGGAGAGAAAAAAACGAAAATCAAACGACTATTCTATTCTACATTTTTACGGATCTTTATTTTGGATGATATTTTTTCGTAACCTTTTTTTCTTTTTTTTCAAGAAAATTATTAATATACCCAGTCTAAACTGTGCGTATTATTTCGAGATATAGAAAGTTTCAGGGAATTTATTGTAAAATTATTATCGAAATCCTTTAATGCGTTATTTTAATCCCTCGACACGTGGGAGCAGTGTATATATGATGTGAAGAATTACCTAGGTAATCTATCTATCTATCTACCTACGTACGTGCGGGGTGTACGGAATTTAAAAACCTGATTAAATCCCTCTTATACTCGTTTAGGATTTTAAATCCGGATTGCTATTTCGTGCGATGACCAGATACCACAGAGTTCGTTCTTACTTTGCATCACCCACGTCATTTTTAATAACGAATGTTCTCTCCTAGCTTCTTCGAAATACGAATTTAAAAATTTTTCGATTTTTTATTAATAAGAAAAAGTCGATTTCTTTGATGTGCATGCAATTGATTTCCTTTATCAGTCTCATTCGGTAAAAGGAGAACAAGCATAGAGAAGTTTCGATCCTTTCCAGAGTTTTTAAACCCAACATCTTTTCTTCTCATTATACGAAACACAATTCGCAGACTCAGTCATTCATTCATTGATTCATTGATTCATTCATTGATTGATTCATTCATTCGTGTGTAGTTGGCCCCCCGGGTCTGCTGCAAGTTTCTATGCGAGTATAGTATAGGACATAGGTATAGGTATAGGTGTATGTATTATTAGACTTACTTTTACATAGTGAGGAATTCTTCCTCCCCATGCAACTTCCGGAATAGTAACTTGTTTGAGAAAGGCATATGTCTCTGCACACGTACACGTACCCTTTTCTTCCATTCAAGAATTTCTACGTTTCGTGCTTGTTGATCAATCTTTTTTCATTTCTTTTCTCTTTTTTTTTCTCATTTTTATGTAACTTCTTCTCATTTTTCGAATGAGATAAATTTTATTTACCTACATATATGTCCATATACACTATATGTTAGTACGTTTCTCTGGGAAAGGGTCGTTGGCACGCCCTCGGTGTCTCTCCGAGTGGTTGCGGTGATAATTATAATTATCTTGTGGCCCAGTTTCCGAATGCAGAATCAAACCTACCTCTACCTCTACCTCTACCTCTACCTCTACCTCTACCTCTACCTCTACCTATCCCGCTGCTGCAGCTTATTCCAGAAATTACGTAATTCTAATTTTAGGGTAGGGACGACAAAGGAGAAACCTCTTGGCTTCACTGTTATTATTAATCAATTTCATTCATTTTCTCATTATCTTATATTATATGAATAAATAAATAAATAAAAACAAACTACCGTTATAAGGACTCTACCCTGCGGAATATTTCGCGTGTCGCAGTTTCATTTGCACGGGATATATATAGGTACAGAATAAAGCCACACCCTAGAAAAGTGGTATTCGCGAGGTAATTAGATGGCCCATATATAATCTACACGATACACCGATACCTATGGGTGTATATATATATATATATACGTATAACATACATACATATTCGCCCTTCCTTTATGCATATGCACCCAAAGTATAGAATCAAACTTCACCTTCGTCTCAGCCGATTAATAATTAGTCATATAATATAATATGTAGGTACAACCAAGAGCTGTGTCTTGACGATAGACATAATCCTCGAGCTCGCTGCTTGCGTACTGCAGTACTGCAGGCTAATTGTCAATTAACTAATTAATATAACTTGGCTTGAATTACGCTTTAATGTACGTTCTTTAATATTATTCTTTGAGTAAGCGTGTATGTGTGTATGATTGTATATAGGTATATGTGTTTGTTGATAGATTACCGCGGGGATAAGATTAATTTGTAAATCAAAAATACATGATAATATAATTATCCTAATAATCAATGTTGATTAATTCAGCTCTTATGATTATTCTTCTTCCTTTTTCATTTCCTTTATTTTACCAGGCCAATTAGGTATAGGCCAAATAATTCAACTGAAATCATATTCTGCAGTAATAGAATATTTTATACGTACAATGTATAGCTATATACATCGTACTCCACTGATTAGCGAATTTGCTTCTTTATACCTAACGTTAGGAAACGAAAAAAAGAAAAGAAAGAAAGAAGAAGGAGAAAAAAAATATGAAAAAGAATTATCACAGGTGCAGGAGAGTAACAAACTCTCGAGTTATAGTTGTCAGACACTTAGTGTACTCGACAGACCGTGATCGACTATGATCTACATACGAAACAGTGCGAGTTCCTGGTGCACGAAACTAACCGTTCGCCAAAGCCAAAGCCAAAGCCAAAGCCAAAGCCAAAGCCAAAGCTAAAGCAACACGTATATATCCTTACTGCGCTTGGCTTGTCTGCCTCACTGATTATCTCTATCCTACCCTTTTATACTCCTACTTCTCCCGTTTCTCGCATTTTCCTCTTCCTCGCTCTCGCTATAGCTGCTGCTTTTCATTGTTGTATATACCATATACTATATACTACAATACTTAACACTTAACTTGTGCTTGTACTTCTGTATACAAGTTGGTTAGTTTTATACGAGCTTTTGTTAGTTCTTCACCTACATCTCACTCGGGTGGACATATGCGTAGACGTAGAGGCTACAACGTTACAGTATATCTCTCGTATTGAAATGCTTAAACATCGCATAATTACGTTTGGACTTATTTACAATTATTTTTCATCTAGCATAAAGGGGGTTTTGTGATATGTTCAAAGTGCCACGGTGCATAGATTGAATGATTTGGATACTTAGGCTCATTTTGGTAAGTCGAAAGAAGATGGTAGATGAAAAGAGTGATTATTTCATCCCAAAGAGAAGGGATAAAAATATTTCAAAAATTTCCAGTTAATTTACTTACATTTTTCTCGCGTGCGACTACAAAGACGATTATCGATTGTCTCGGACTAATTGCTGTTAGCTATAGTATATTATAGATTTGGACTACGTATAGTGGGCGATTTTCGGTATCTTAATAAATTTATCATCGATTTAACGCGACTGCTTCGTTTGGTCTGGCCAAAATTTACGCCTTCTTTTCTCCCCTCCTCTCCTCTTCTCTTCTCTTCTCTTCGATCTCGGGAATATAACGCGGTTCAGATACTAGGTAGGTATATCATTTTGTTAACGACGATGCTCTCATGTCGTGTGATCATTGTGATGGTTATACATATTTAAGTATACCTATAAGCCGACAAATATTCTCTCATTCGTTTATTTTTCTCATCACGTTTTCGAACCAAGCCTTTTATGTACTGTGCTAAGAATCGGTGCTTGCTGATCGCACGCCTCCCTGCTCCTCACTTACTTACTTACTTCCTTGCTCACTTACTTACTCCTATGGGTATATGTATACCTGTATACTTTATATATAGTATACATACACTCCCGACGGGTTCACCTATAACAGTTTCGTGCACGAACCATAATATCCTATAGGTATATACGTATGCATGTATGTATGTATGTATTCATTTACTTTACGCGTGGGCAAACGCTTTTGCGATTTCCGTCTAAATATGTATGCAATATTAACGCGTACATACGTGTACACATATATTATAATTATTCATCACAGGTATATATATATATATATATAAATATACCTCCCAATCTCAATTTCGAAAGTCTTTTACCTCAAGGCTGTATATACCTATATATATATATAACTACCTACACACATTCATGAATTTATAATACATAGGTATATCTAAACTCTGAGAAATAAATATCATCATATCTAAGTGATATGAATTTCTTTATTTCAAAACTGACAAAAGATTACGTGCAGAAATGAAGTTTTTGCTTTTTTTTTTTTTTTTTTTCGAAAAATTTACATGATACGGAAATTTTCCTTCTGGAAAGTTTTTATTAAGAATAGCTCATATACGTATTATCCACATAATGCTGTATTTGATGATTATCTATGCATATATGCCATTGCCTGTATATAACTAGGTATATTATGATTCGGGCATAGTTTTCCGATCTTTCTGCACGCATGGTCAGTCACCTAAATCTCTCGATTGTCTAACACAGCTGAGCTAATCGTACAGGCATCATCTCCTTTAGATTATACGATCACAAGTATGTACTTTGAGCCGTGTCTCCGGCCTCTTCATATACGATTATATCGAACGACAATTAGTGAACAACAACCGAACAACCCATGTTGCAAAATCTGTCACGGAGGATTTGGAACAAAAAAATAAAATAAAAGAGATAAAAATTGGATTCCAAATCTTACTTTTGTTTCCATTTTTCGTTGATTTGATAATTTTATTCATAATATTTTCTTCTCTTTTCTTTCTTTCGTTTTATTCACGGAGTAATTAGAGAGATTCAAGAGCATTTTCTCTACACCGTATATACATATCTAGGTATATAAAATATATTTTACCTGGATTATAAATTGTGGGTCACAATCTTCGCTCCAAGTCTTACATGTATATCATTTTATATATTTTTCTTTTTTTATCATACAGAGAGAGAGAGAGGAAAAAAAAGAAAGGTGCGAATAAGACCAATTCATTTCATTGTTTATTCTTATTTGTTACCTAAATTTACAATCTTTTTCATACAGGCAATGAATTCGTTGAAATTCTGTAAACTTGATCGGTTTTTTATTTTTTACTATTGCACCTGTATAAACGTCGAGTTTTCGAAATATGAAAAAATAAAAAAAAAAAGGCTAAACGGTTTGAAAGAACTGGTCGATATTTTTCTTTTTTCTTTTTTCTTTTTTCTTCTTCTAAACTTCATATCGTTGCCTTTATTTATTTATATATATATGTATATATATATATCGCAGGAAAACGTGGGTTTTATATACACTCTATATATATTATATATATATAGTTGAGTGATCGCTGATAGTTTGTCTATAAAAGTAAATACCGAGGACAAAAATGTCGTAAATCTAATCCGTGATTAATTAATGACATATATATTTCCGCCATTCCTATTTCGTTCAATCCATATAATATAAATATATCGCCCTTCCTTCTTATATATATATATATTTAGTTTATCGCAAATTACGCCTATTTGATATGGATATCCTATATAATATCTATAAAAATCAATTTACCTGCGCGATTCTATATACTCTCAAGGTTATAGCATAGATCGTTATTATTCATAACCAGCTGCTGTATATATTTTCATCAAGTATATTACGCGAATAAATTAGACATCTTGCGTTCTCATATATTTATTTACTATATACAATGAGAGTATGATACATGAAACGAGATAAAGACCCGAATTTATGCTGTTAATTAAAAGAAGAAATTTCTTTCCCAATACTTCTTACTATTTCGTCCTGTAAAAGCCCGGATATATGTTTATATACGCGAATTATTGATTTATTTAACATAAAAATCCGCCATTTTCATTCGCGAGATAAACTAACTACAATACCTATCTACCTATACTTAATTTTATACTGAATTTACGCTCTGCTGACTTTAGCGACGAGATCAAAGATCGATCGGAATTTCAGATCAACGAATCAACGCGACCGTTTTAGACCGATCAATTTTCTTAGTCTTTTTATTCTTATGTCTTATACTTTAATGTCTCATCTATGCTCCCCAGTAGTGAAAAAACTAATGAAAACTTTTTATCAAAGAAACATATAAATCACGTTATATTGAAGGAAATGATTATTCTAGTATAAGTACACTGCTGCACAGATGATTGGAAAAAGTTGAAGAGATAAAGAGAAGCGCTTTATTTATTCTGACAAGAAATAACCGCACGTCTCTTTGCCTATTTGTTTCTAATCATTTGCAGAGAGAGCGCGAGAGAGAATTCGGGGATTATATTCTTTCTTTTCAGATATAAATCGTCGTAAAGTTGAAATCGAGAATCGAGTACGAGTCAATGACCCGTGGAGAGAAAGAGAGAGATCAACCATTTCCTTTTACATTATAACATATCCTATATAGTATCGGCGTCTACGGTGTTCCATAAAGAGTCCAACGCCGTGCCGCGTGCCAGTTTTGTCCTATGTGAAACTGAAACATTATACCTATGTATACACCTAACTACGACCATCCGTACGTGTCAATTTGTACAAAATATCCACTTGTTTCTTATCGCTTAAATTTCCACAACTGGATCTGAAGCTTGCAATAATTGTGAAGAAAATGAAACAGAAATTGAAGACCAATCGTCAATTTTCACGTCTTTTATTAATTTATACAAGAAAATAAGGTCCTTATGTAATTTATTTGAGGGATTTGAATAAATTTCAAATATCTTTTCTATCTATAGAAGATCTATAATATATAGAATAATCGATTAGATCGCGTGCACGATAAATCAGAATATGTAATATACCATGTAATGGGATTCGTGTTTACAGGATAGGAAACAAGCGTGGGACAATTATAGTACGAATCGTTATTATCTTACCTATACTGATGTATCGAAATGAAATACTATACCTATAAGAAGCTTATTTTGTAAGAATATTTTCGGCCAATAATTCTTACGTTATACGAGAAAAAACTAAAATCCATTCCACATGTGCCTTATATCTATCTATATATATATATATATATTAGACCATTTGTGTTGGCTCCTCATTTTACACGATATAACTTAAAATAATACCTGGTACACGATTGACTGCTATACTAATCGGATTTAGACTTAAGATAGGGAAAAATCTACTTATGTTTCTCATTTTCCTTTTCTTTCATTCGTTTTTCTCGCCATTCGACTCGACACGTTAAACCTGTGCTTTACCATATGCATACAAACTGCAGTTACCTAGTTTTTCACTTCCTGTTTTACAAGTTAGTACAGAGTGTGATTAGTTTTCGAGGCCAACGGTTCACTGCAGACGCATGCCTGGCATCAAAGATCACCTGAATCAGCTTCCATTTCATCTCTATACTTGGTATAGCATACTGATTAGATTTGGATCGGAGGTTTTTCCGGGAAATCGATTCGTATTTGTACAGCTATATATTTATCGTTATCTCAGAATTCCGAGTTCGAATATTATCGACTCACAGTTCTTGGAAAGGGTATTTCCCCGAAAGTTTGAAACGAAAAATACCGAAGGTTCGAAATTCCGAAAGCAAAAGATCCGAAAGGCCAAAACAGTGAAACCCAAAATTCACGCATGTATTCATTCAGTGTTTGATTACACTGCACACTGGCTGTATCGATCGTATCGGAACTAATGAGTTGTCAAATTAATCACTTCAAATAAAAAGTTTCAAAATCCTACCAACTATTTATGACACATGAAGTTATCGATTTAAGTATAGATATAATGGGTTCCCATATATAAAGAGGGTCTTGATTAGGATGAAATATTTATTGTCCTCATATGTCCTGAGAGGTGGACCGAAATTTTCAGATCCTTGGGCCTTGGGGGGTCCGGATTTCCGTAGTTTTTAGCTGTTTAGCCACCCTTTTGGAATTTAAATCTTCTATACTTGGACTTTTCCGGAAATTCGAAACCGTGTCACAGGGATTCGGAATTTCGATCGTTCGGAACTTTTACAATTCGAACTTACCAATGATTTTACAATTCGATGTAAAAGCACGACTGTACACGGAGCTGCTCCCTTCATGGCCCCCAGAAATTCAACCCTTTATTCGAATTTTCAAGCTGTTTTAACGATAGCTTGTAGAATAGCGAGAGATGATACTTGAGACCGTTGTTCGTCGCAGTATCTATACTGTGTATGATATGAAAGAAAAGACGCGAACTTGACACGTCTGTGAACTTTATAGAGAGAATAAACCACAAAGTGTCATAGAATGGAAGTAAAGAGAAATGAAAAAAAGGGAGCGAATTTCTTCTACATTTTATTAATTTGACAACATAAAAATTTAAATATGTATCTTAGAAAATGATTTATTTTGGGGCTGGGGGAGGGGGGGAGGGAGGGAGATAATAGCACATATATATATATACCTATATTTTATAGGTATAGAGATAGAGGCTGACGTGTTTATATGTGAGCAAGTAGTCAGAGTCTAAATTTATATCAAACGGTGGCGATTTTATTGACGTATATGTATATTGGTGCATATATAGTAATATACACATGTGTATAATAACGATGAATTATCTTATGTGTTAGATGTTATGTATGTATGTATGTATAGAGCTTTTTTTCCTATAGGTATGAACTTAATTTTGCGTATCTACATATATGTACGTATTATGGATGCAATACATACTCATGAAATCAGAATCAGTAGTTGTTGGCATATACATAAGGAGTATGTATTACTATACATACATCCATACATACATAACTACATACACACATACGTACATACGTACAATAGAATTACGTCATATTGACAATCCCAGAAACCAGGCCAGGGTGACGACGACCATCGTGTAATGTAGCAGTATATAGTTATCCTGTGATGACAATTTTCTACTATTATTAGTACGCGTACCAAATACCTACCTGAATTTCATTATATACATTTTTTTAACACTTCTTTTTTTTTTCTCAAAAATTATGCCTGCACTTTATTAGAAAATAAATTATACATGAACCATTAAATATATGTTTCACCAATTTTGATATTTCCAAATTATCCAACGAGTCTAAAGAGCTTGTGAGTTTTATTTGTTGTTAATTATTATATCATTAGAAAAAAATTCACGAATCCACTCAGTGTTATTTAGTATTTATTTTACTATACACTATGATCGTCGGCGCGATCACTGGTGGCAATTTGAATATGTATTCAATTTTCCGATACATTGTGAAATTAACCGAATCATATCGGGAATAGGAATTCACCGATTTTGTTATCGCGATTCTCCAGAGAAAAGCAAACACGTCTTGTATACCTACCTATAGGTAATACGATATTTTAGGTGCTATTAGATAATTATAATCTCTGATCCCTCTTCTCAGAAATCACTTCTGATACCTATATCTTGTGAGGCAAATATTATCATTTGATTATTTATTTACGATTTCACAAAGAGAATTATTCATCGCACTGTTTATATAATTTTTTTGTTAATTTTTTTATTTCAGGCCAAACAGCGTGCCTCCGTGAAGTGGCTGCTCTCCAAGGCATACAACAACAATGTGCCAGACAACCTCAGGGAGCCTTACTATCGCGATCACGAGGTATAATTAAAATTCGTCTATTTTATATCCAATGAAAAAAAATTGACTAATGGAATAAATTCATTGATTACTCGTAATTTATTGATTGTAATAATCTTAATCGTTTGAAAATAAAGTTTGCAGTTCATGTGCTATTTGCATACACTCAATATGAAATGAGGGAAAATTAATCTCTTCATTGTCATTCATCTTACCTTGAATTTTTCATAATTATTTATATCGTGAACTCATCGTTCAGTTCGTCAAGTCAAAAGATTGATCAATTATCATTTATTCTCCTTCTTCAAATATTCTTTCAATTTACAGGATCAAGAGCACTTGAAGCCGCAGATAGTTCACTCGCTTTCAAATGCCGAGTTATACTGTTTGGCGTTGGCCAATATCTACTCTGATCCAAATTACCACAATCAAAATCATTTGGGAATTTTGCAAGCCCTTGCCAGAAAAGGAGTATTCGTTTCTGAGCCCAACAATAGTCAGCTCACTGAAACTATCCTCATACAAAATTCACCGCTTAAAATGGTTCGTATCTAAAGAATAAAGCAACAAATCAACACCTATACTTCCAAAATTCAAACAAATTTTATCTATCCATTTCATAATTCAGCCGAATCTCTGTACTCATTTATAAAGAGCACTACCTCAGTCCAGCCAAATCAAAAATGTATTCAAAACATGGAAATTATAATCAAAGACGAAACTCTGCTCATAAATAATCACAAAACTGTTAATCCCAAATATTTTTAACGAATTTATATTTTCAGTCGGCACATATGGCTGTGATAGAAGGTTTGATGGTGCTTTATGCGAAAGAAGTAGTAACTGGCGATTGTGTAGTCGCTGCGATAAGACGGTTTAATTCGCAAAGTAATTTGGCAGTTCCGACTGATCACGAGCAAGGGCTTTTATTGTGGATAAGGCAAGCCTCTAGAGCTCTAGTAGCTAAAATTCAACTGGAAGATGGGGCTGGGGATAAATCTCGAATCCCTGATTTACCGCCGGCTAATGACTTCCAGTCCCTCTGCGACGGCGTCGGACTAGCTGCCGTAGTGGCCTTTTATTGTCCCGAAGAACTCAATTGGAAAGACATAAGAATATCCAGAAGATTATCCGTCGCCGATGCTTTACACAATCTTTTGTTGGTCCAGATGTTCTGCACAAGATGCTTACCTTACTCAATTTTTCACATGCAAAGTGAAGACGTCACTTACATGAGAGGGTAAATCAATTTATTGCTTATTTCATCACCTCACTTGGACAAATAGCGCCCAAAGAACTCAAGATTATTATACTAGATGATTAGATGCGAGAAATGATGTTGAAACTGTTTATTTCTGATTTCTTACAGCTCCATGAAACAAAACCTGATCGTTTTTCTTGCCGATCTGTACAACGTGCTAGAGATTCATCCAGTAAAATGTGTTCGATATCCCGGCGATGAAAGGGACTCACAATATTCAAACGGTATATAAACAGCACATTTCGTTTTATCACATTTCAAGAATACATAATCTTTAATTCAGACACGGTTTAGGTGATGATATTGCCTACTTTCGGCGATCGCTTCCGTGCTTGGTGATGGTTGTTGCACAAATTACATCAATCTTCTTAATCGTTATATGATTCTTTTTTTAATCTTATATTTATTTACTATTCACTGTTCAAACTGAAGGCAATCATTGTCTGTGACAAAGGAACGGACCATTCAAGCCAATTTTTGTTTAACTAATTTTCATTCTCGTCGATGAATTGCCTGCAGTTTTAATAGTATCACGCTTCTTATCAGTGTCAGTACACACACATAGAATAAGTATCTAATAACGGGAAGACTCTGATCTTGATGATTAAATGAATAATTAGAAGTTTTATTTTGACCTGTGATAACCAAAGATGATTATTTCATTTATCTTCTGAAAGCACGAGTCAATTAGTAGAAAGATATCAGCTAATACTGTTAAAAGTACATAAACACCTACCTACCTACCCTACCTACCTACCTACCTATCTACCTACCTACTTACCTATAATAATTGCATAAAATAATATTTCTCTATGGCGTAACTTCTTGATGCTTGATCAACAACGCTATCTGCATTCCTCTTTCATCACAACCTATGAATTTGGTGCTGCGATGGGTCCAGTTTGCCCACGCAATAGCCACGGAGTAGCTCATAAACGCAGTCTGCCTCAGTCTATAGCTCCGATACCTGACCTACGAAGCAACCTCTCCGTATCCGCTCCAGGCTTTACAGGTACAAAAGATACCCGACGATGATTATCACATAGATCTTTTCCTGTCGTTTTTTTTTTTTAATTTTTTTTCATTTCAACTTCAATTTACTCGGCGGAAAATCTATATATCTTGATCTTATTTCTGGCTAAGATCAAGGCTAAGTTTTAACTGCGGCGTGATATTGTCTATCCTATATTATTCAACTAAAGTTAGAAATTCACATGCTTTTTGTAGTTAAGACTAAGCCTAAGGCATTGGTGAAAGAATTTAGGTGCACTGCTTGGTAATAATAATAGTTTGCATAATATCAGAGATGAGCATTGAAATTCAACGCTTTATACACGTAGGTCAAAATTGATTTAATATCAAGCCGAATGGGATGAGGATCTTCTAAACAGCTTGCTGACCGATTGGCTTTTGTATTGTCTGAATTATTTTGCATGCGGTTTTTGTCTAAATTCCTCATATTCACGAAAGGAGTGTACAGATATAGTCTTTTGCAATATACACTTCATTTTTTGTTTCGTCTGATTGTTTCGCAACGATTTCTTACCCCTAATTTCTCTATATTTTTCCAATTATACATGTCTTCTATGTTTCTTTTTTTTAGTTTACTTTATTTTCCTTTATTTTCCTTTTCTTTTCTTTTCGTTTCTTGTTCTCAACAAGTTTTCAGATATGCGACACACTCTACTGTAACAACGATTTGCCGAACAGTTAGTGAATAGTCTTTTTTTCATTATTTATTTTCAAACTTTAGTTCAGTTAATTAATTACGTACGTACTTCGTGCGCGATAGAGACAAATGCATGTTTGTTAAAGGAAGAAAAATAAATACTAGAAATACAATACTTGGGTGAAAAAAGATACACTCCATCTCAAACCATCGATCTTAAATCTTCAAATACCAAAACAACTTCTGATCTCTTCTTATCAATTTACAGTAACAAAAACGCCGTCTTCTAGTTCTGTCAAAAAATCACAATCCATACAACAAACAATGGAAAGCCATTCTTACGAAGACAGGTAATTGTGCAAACGCTAAATTATCCCATTATCATCACACATTGTAGACTCCCGCTGACAATTGATACCGATTTCTTAACAGGAGAGCAGGTAGCGACGATAGTTTCGTCGTCCACAGAGGCAAAGGAGTTCCTACTCTGAGCTCAGTAGCCGATGACAAAGTTGCAGCTAGAGCAGAAGCCGCTGGTCGACCAAGTAATTGGGAAGATCAGAGGCGTAGTTCTTACGCAGGCAGACGTTCACGGAGAAATAGTGTCACAGATGACTCTCAGCTCACAATTGAGAACTTCGGAGGATCTCAGGTGGCTAAAGATTCATCCATTGATTATTTGCACTCTTTCGGGTGTCACTGCATTATTATATATGATACTATGATCCCCTTTATAGGACAATCTTCATAACTTTGGAAGGAATCCAGACAAAGAAGTCGGGGGCCATGTAGGTCGGCATAATGTTACCGAACCAACACTTCCGGCACGATCTAGTGTCCAAGATGTTTACGGTAGCGGAGTTCAGCTGATATTATCAGACAATGGTTACAGCGCCGATGAACCACCTAGACTAAAACGACAGACGTCTAATTCCAGTCTGAACAATATTGCGTTGAAGAATATTCTACATTCCAATGAAAACTCCAATGATAGTAGTAATTTGGACGGGAATACTTCGAAATTAGCAAGTTTTGCTCAGCTCGGCAGACAAGCCTCTGATAAAGTGATTAATTTCACTTATTCTAATCAAGAAAAGGAGGAAAATGTACTGAAGAAAACCGCCAATGTTACAGCCAAAAAACAAATTCAAAATAACGGCAGTAGTTCGACTGAAAAGAAAACAACTTTTGCTGCACTTCCCAATACCACTACGTGGCAGCAGCAAAGTAATCAGCAGATGCTACAAGCCGAGACTAATGCTGCGGGTAATTTCTGTGACTTTAAATTTGTCGGAATTAGCTTTTGATTAAAGTCAATAATTTTGCTTCTTGTTTCTTGTCTATAGATGAAAACGGGGGCAATGGAGTCATGGCATCGCAATTGAACAACATAAGAATGAAACTAGAAGAAAAACGACGTCACATAGAGAACGAAAAACGAAAAATGGAAGTCGTCATGTCCAGACAGAGACAGAAAGTCGGCAAAGCTGCATTTTTGCAAGCAGTTACTAAGGTAATATATTATACTTTAAGTATACCGACTAGTTTGAGCTACTGGAAGAATTTTACAAGAATTATATCCCGCAGTTGAGGGATATACTACTTATAAACATGAAACAAGATGATCTCAAGTCCATCGTGCCTGTTCTTTGTCTCAATTAATGTTACGAATGGAATTACCAACTTGTATACATGAGTATTGTAGCCGTTAATAGTCAGATCTCCATTGTCATCACAATCTTCCAGTGTTCTATTTACTTTCTCGTTTTTTTTTTTTCTATACAGATTTTAATGAATTTCCATCGTGCTTTTCCCATAAATACCTCTGCTGTTCTCATCAGTGCCTGCATGCATCGCAGAATGCAAGCTTATGAATTTTTCAAACACTCATACAGTGAATGAATCTCATTCTTTCTTTCTTTCTATTATTATTAGACGCGAGAGTTTCAAACTTTGTGTACTCCTTTCGTTACAATACACGCCCTCATCTCATTTATCTTCCCATTCGTACCATTTGTCACATAGTTTTATATGTTTATTGTTGAATTCAATGTGTCTACATGTATATATCACAGACACCATTTAAAAAATTGTTACTTACGTCAAAAATCTGTTGGTGCTAGTATGCATGATGAAAAATGTTTTGTCTACCGTTTTAATCAGCGCCGAGGCCATGTATAAGTAAGAAAAGATGTCTGCATATAGCTTTGCAAGCTGCTTGCTTATTATATTCAGAAAAATATATCTTAAGTTGAAGAAACCTTCGGTTTGTATAATAATATTTGTTGAATTTAGAGAAAGATCATTCGTTCGGCAAGTATTCGTTTTTTGCAATTTTATTTCGATCGGCATTTGCTTGTAATGTTCGCCGATAGAATAAAAGAATAACATTGGCCACGGATGCGAAAAAGGTGTTTGGTGTGTGGTGGAGGCGTTTGTACCTAACAAGGCACACTGGTTGGGCTGGTTACAGGGTAAGGTAAAATCCCCCTCGTCATCAACTTCAGGGGGGGAAAGTCCCGTGGAATCTGTTCCCCCCAGCCCCATAACTTCAGGAAATATAGGGACCACCCCTGCAAGCAGTACAGAGACACATCTTGTACCCATTCATCATTCTTCTCAAGAAAAACCTCAACGGCCTTTTTCGCTCAAGGTATGCTCTAGTCTATAGCGGCTGTCTCGCTACTGTACATCCCCGTGCATTTTTCTATACTGTTTCATTTATGCTTTTCAACTCATGTGCGTTTCCGAAATTTTCCTTTCACACTATTGTTTTCAGAAAATATGTTCTTTATTAATTTTCAATCGACGATGTCTTCCATCTCCAATGTGATTCTGAATTTTTTAATACTTCTTTCTTGAGGCAGAGAGACTTGCGAAAAATTAGATCAGCCGCTATCTTAGTAGTGTTATTATTTAATGAGCATGAATAGAGTTGTGATAATTTATCTGTAGCTCCATTCCCTTAATTGTACCTATTTCTTTATCGGTGATGGTTTTTTAAGTTTAATTTGTCCGTTCCCCTATGTATAAATCATCGACACGTTCAGGCATAAGATATAGTCACATAATGATCTCATCTAACTTGAAGATTGTCCTCATTTGTCAGGAGAATCCAGCAATATTGCTTTATGTTAACAGTTTACATATTTGCAGATTCTTGCGGTTTTCTATTCTGCAATGACTAGCATTGTGGCTCATTGTCTTGTAAATTTATGAAATGTTTTCAATGATCCAAAAATAATGTTCTTTCTTACTCGTTAAGTAATTTATTACTTTGTTTATATACTCAATCTTAAATCTCTAGGGATCAGTCTTAAATGTATCTTCAAATATATGGGCAATATGAAAATCTCACTTAGTTACGTAAGATATGATAATATTGATCAAACAATGGGATGAATATGAATCTGTATAAAGTGACTGGCTAGACTGCGTGTCATTTACCCGACCAGAAAGTTCTCTAAGAAATAAATAAAACATGGAGAATTGTCTGTGGAATTTCTCCACTAATATACTCGTCTCATATGTTGAACAGGTTCTTTTTTATTATAACTAGAATTGTACATCTACAGGTACGCGTTAGACATTTAGCATCGAATTATTAGCACATTCATATCACAATCAATCCATGAAATCATTCGTTACTTTTCCATTAGAATCAGAATCAAAGGAGTTGGCTTTGATATAAATAGACAAACGAGGGTCTTTCTTCATAATGTCGCACTTTTATTAATTACTTTTAGGTTTCAACATCAAAATTATATAGAAAAATGTTCAGTCACGCGATTGACAATATACTTTTTTTGCTATCCTTTTTAGTCCCAGTTAAATTAGACTCTAAAAATCAAGACTGTGTCCTAAATTCCCCGTCAAATTCTTCAGCGAAAACAAATCAGATTGAATTAGTTTATCAATCTAACTCTCCTGGCACAGATGATTCGCATGGTTCGATAGAGACTTTGTACGGATCTGTGAACTCGCAGGGATCTGTTTACTTGTCTGTCACCGACAGTAACAGTACAAGAGAATCAGTTTATGAACCTTTAGAAGGAGAATACTTCACTGAAACTGTTGAAAGGTTTAAAATATCTGAAAATATAAAGCCTCGGTCTAAACTCACCAAGTATAACAACTCCAAGTTTGATTACTACAAAAATTTTCTTGCCCCATTCAAGACAACTTCACCTTTTAACTTTTCTAAGATAGAAACCGGGCTATTCGATGAGCATGTTGATTCTACTCAAGAATCCACGGATTCAATCAGCTTTGTGATAGTTAGTGACAATAGTTTACCAGCTATTAGTGATATCGACTTGAAGTGTCTTGATGTTATAAATTCTGAAGAAAGTGTGGTGAAAGAGTTTAACAAGAGCCCTGTGGTCGATGAGACTCAATTAATTGCATCGAAAGACGAAAAACTTTCGCCAATATTTCATCAGAATAGCATCGAGGTTTCTAACGAAATTATTGAGGAAAATCAAGCCAAAGATTTGATTCTTCGTTCGAGAGGTACAGTAGATATGGAAACACAGGAGGACAGCAGTAATTTCATTAAAAACCAAGCTAACAAAGTATTTGAGAAAGAAGCGAAAAATAAGAAAAACTCTATCAGGCATATCACTTCACTCCTGGATCGAAAATATTGTAGACATGAAGTATCGGCTGAGGGATTGAGGTAAATTCAGGGAATAACAATAAATGTCGTCGACTGATTTTATTCAAACAACAATATTGATACATAGAAATCGCAATCGAATGAGAGAAAGAATGTGGAGACCATAGCCGGCTGGCAATAGGGATTTCAAACAGGGAGCTAGAAGTATACCCTGTAGGTGTACAAGAACATGAAACTTTGGGAATTAAAACTTGTGCTATGACTGTTTCATCACCAGTTTGTCTTAAAGCCGATTGTTTCTTTGACAAATTAGGAAATTAGCGAAGATGTACGAGATGTGGAACACAAATGGCTCGAACAGGACGGCAGTGCACCATTTATTGAAACACGGCGCACACCAGACATTGAGAATATGGATTTGGATCAATACCACGAGTCCATATCGCAGTTAGTATATTTATTATCAAGTTTTTATCCGTGTTAAACATTTAAATGAATTATATCTACTATTCACAGAATGAATAGCAGTCTCAGCGACATCCAGGCGGATATACAGCGACTAGCTAATCAACAGAATCAAATTCAACAACAACATTTAATGAGCCAACATCAACAGCAGATGCAGCAACAACTCCAACAGTTGAAAAGCTTGAGTCAACAACACATGCAGGTAATTAGAATAAGCAATATATTGAATATCTCGACAGTTTTTTTTGCCAAGTAACTAATCTATATTCTCTCCTTGATTATCGCCTCCTCTAACAGTCTGGAATAACAATACTTCGATGTATGACTTTCACCAACAATTTGATTCACAGAATTACGCCATACCACCAATGAATTCTATACCGACTAGAATCCAGGATCCGCAACAGTCACAGTTTTATTTACACGATCACTCCCAATCACAGAGACGAACATGGGGGCAGCCTTTACCACCGGAAAGTTTAGCTAATGAAATGGCTGCAGCCGGTTATCAGCAGTCTGTGGATCATCGATACAGCCCACAGCCCCCAGGTATTAATTATCCTCACAAAAGATTGAAAAACGTGTCTATAATCGTTTTTTTTTTTTTTTTTCATCTTAATTTTGTTTCCGAAATCTGGATTTTTACCCCAAAAACTTGTCTCTTTCAGCTTACCAACAAGATCCAAGACTTTATCAAGACACTAGGACGTGGGCTACTCCTCCTTCTCAACCGAAAGGATTTGTTCTTCACGAAACACCGCCGGATCAAAGGTATCTCAATGGTGGAGATCACAGCCTTTGTAACAGCCAAATGAGTCGTCCTGGTTCTGCGTATCCCACACCTGCAACACTCTTCAATCAAATGCCTCCCTCGTCTGCTAGCCCTCAACATCGTAACGCGGTGAGCATGATTAACGAATGAAAGAATTGGTGATTATGCGACGAGTAGCTGAATTTGTGAATTTTATGTTTCAATTAATTTAGTAATGAGTAGTGCTCGATTTTATGTGATCCATTTGCATTGGTTTTAAGTTTTGGCAGTTTATCTGAAATTAATTCATAACACGAAGCATCTTATTCAACTACTCTGAGTATCAATGAGCTGGTGGGTATCTATAGTTGGAAATAACAGTACTTGAAAGTGGGATTTGTATCAACTTACTATGGTAAAAATGTAAATATGGCTTCCCCCACCGAGAACCTACATAACAGGATTGTATATGTTGTGTTGAGAACCAGTTGGTGACGTAATTTACGTTTATAGACATCGTGTTGACTCCCAACATGGTAGAGTCTTCCCATACAGACATTCTAATACCTGATACACCTACGGTTTGGTCCACGACAGCTCGATATCCTACGTGATACATTTATTTATTTAAATAACATGTATCTTTTCTATTCTACCACCACCGCTAGCTCTCATAGTTATAGTAACGAGGTGTGTGCTGTTTTTTTCGCCATTGAATAACTGTCAGTCTTCCCAGTTTCAGCTAGCAGATAAATCTCTCACAATTCAGTCTGTTCTAAATCAAACAATTTTAATCATTACCAGTGTTCAATTAATTATTACCAACGAATCTCTTACGTGCGAATGATTACTTATAAACAAAATGTGACTCAGAATAATGTCTGCCAACTACTAACTGGCTATTTATGTAACTGAGAGCTTTCTCATTCGATACATCTTCGCATCTTTGTATTCTTTCGAACAAAGTTAGGTGCTATTGCTCTCTGGGAATTTAGATTCTTGAAAATTCACCTTTGCATTTACAGGTGCACAGAATCAGCCAACTAATGAGTGAAAATCCTGAGCCAAAAAGACCGACGGTGCATCACATACCGATCACATGTGAAAGTCCAACGGACAAACGCCAACCACCGGTATTACACACTCCTGTTCCTGCCCCGTCCGTCGACGACATGGAGCCTCAGAATATATCGTTTATTGGTGAGTGTGCCAGAAGCTAAGAAGTTTTTGAGGCTCGGCATTGTTCAAATCCGCAATTAATGTCCTTAGGTAATGACGAAGACCTTCCCCACGGAATTAGAGGCTTAAATATCACCTCTGGTAACAGAACATACAGAAAACCGTCCCCAACTCGACCGTCGATATCTAGAAACTCGTTTCAGCCTCATACGTCGCTGCGTGAATCAGCTTCTCCGCCATTGTCTACTCCCGAAGTGTCGACATTTGATCCAGCTGATCCTGGAGAGAAGGGATTCTACATATCTTTCGACAACGACGCACCCAAAAAGCCTAAGCCAACTTTAGGGCTAAAGAGAGCTTCGCCGAAGAAGGTGAATTCCTTATTGGAATATATCTTTGTGGAAACTCCTAGACAGGGTCGAATTCTAACTCTTTATTTTATTTTATAAATAGGAAAGAACAGTTTCCTCTTACATCGAACAGGAAGACTTCACCGTTAGGCCTGAGTCTCCACCAGCCAGCGCTGCTGAAAGACAACGACAACTTGAGGCACAGAGAGATTTGGAAAGAGAGAGGCTCCGGCAGGCTGAGGAAAGGGAACAACAGCGGCAGGAAATTAGAGACAGGGATATGCAGCGAGAAATGGAACGGGAGAGGCAACGGGATAGACAACAAAGTGATAGCAGTGCAGCTAACAGACAAGGAAGCGGAATTGGCCTCGTCATTGGAACTCAATTAGCCAATCCCGATCCGGTGAGTGCTTGTATGGTTTTAGGTTTGGTATTTATTTGGAATCTTTTTTAAGTATTTTGAATCTTTATTTGATTTGATTGGAGTTTTCAACTAATTCTTATGTCTACAGAACTCCCTTGACGAAATGGAGAAGAAAAAGGAACGAATAATGCTGCTTTCACTTCAGCGACGACAACAGCAGGAGGAATTAAAGGAGAAGAAAGAAGCTGAGGCACAAACTCGAAAGGAACAAGAAAAATTAAAGATGGAGGAAAGGGCGAGGAAAAAGGATGAGGAGAGACAGAAGAGAGCTGCTATACTAGAACAATATAAGCTTAAAAAGGCAATTGAAGAAGCGGAAAAAGAGGTAATGTAAAGAGTGCAATTTAACGTGTATGAAAGCAATCTTCGAATCACTTCACGTTTTTATGTCCAACTGTGTACTTTAAATTTCAGGGTAAAATCATCGACAAAGAACTACTAAATGCAATAAAGCCAACAAAACTGCGCAACAAAACTGCCCCCAGTCGTCCTCGGCCAAAAACAATTCACGTAGATGCAGGTGCCGATCTAGATTCTGGTGCTCTTACACCGAGCAGAGGAAAGAAAGGATCTTCTTCTAATCTCAGCACTGGTAAGTTCGATCAAAAACTATTTATCAGTGTCACGTGTTGTTAGTTTCTATTCGCATCTTTCAGTGTCATTGAAAATAAGAAAATCCCCGTAATCCACGATGTTACTCTTTGATACTTTGGTCGAAATTGATTTTCAGCAGATAACAATTTCATGTATTCTTATACATTTTTTAAACTCAATATCAAGTTTCTAGCCACATGCTTGCTTTCAATGATCAAACAGATGCCCAATGATGTACAAAAAAAAAACGAAATTATCCCATGTCCTAACTACTTTGTTGTAACATAAATTGATGTCGCAAGTGCACCGTTTACTG
This sequence comes from Tenthredo scrophulariae, assembly GCA_963978835.1. NCBI lineage: Eukaryota > Metazoa > Arthropoda > Insecta > Hymenoptera > Tenthredinidae > Tenthredo > Tenthredo scrophulariae. Next base: position 28,589,487 of record OZ022230.1, on the reverse strand, counting down.
CATGACAAACTTAAAACTAAAGCAGTTTTTATTTAGTAATTGTTGTATATTTTTTTTGTAAACGAATTTCTTCGTTCACACTTTTTTTTATAACGCTACATGTTCACAGGCTCGATGTTTTCTTGAATATACTAGTTTTTCTGCAATCCGTTATACATCGCATCCAACATTCATACAATTATTATTATTTATTTATTCATTTATTCATCTATGCAGCATTCATCAAACACGAACTTATCGTTCACATAATTGGAGAAAGAAAAAACTACTAGAGATTTTTAGGAAACTTTGTAATAAGTAGTTCAATTAGGTAGTTATAGTCATTAGATTACTATCGTCGTACAGTTTCATTGAAATAAAATGCAGATCTCTCTTTTGCTATGAAGAAATGAACTAGATTATGATAGAAAACTCAGCAATGAAGTTGTTGTGCACTAACACACTTACCATAGCGTCGCTGATATCTCCAACGATGAGACGGGACTACTATCGCGGCTCTCAGGACAGTCTTACTGCCGCTCACCTTGACGATCGTCGCTCAGGTCCCCTCTATCGAGGTGGCAGCCTTAGGGGTACGCAGTACACACACTTTCTCAATCCTCTGTTCTCACTTGTAAAACATTACACCGCCAACAACTTGACTAAAATCGATTTCATTGATACTACAGTATTTGATATTGAAGCAGTTATCTGTTTTGAAACGTGATTTTTGAACTGCCCAAAGATTGGCCAATCACCTCATAAACAATACAGATTTTGTTGAGTTGTTTGTTGTACTTAGTTTTTACTCTTATTTTCACCTTCAATTATAAATTCAGTTTTATTATTGAGCATGGTTTGACGCAGTTATAAATTACCATAATTGTTCACGTAGATAATACCAATCTAGTTTAATAGTTGAATTGAAATTGACACTATAACAACCCATTGTAATAGCATCGACCTATTTTTTTTTAGTATCTTCCGTAGATTCGCCAGATGACGGAAGAGGGTCTTCCCCTTGTCGAAGCGTTACTCAACTCGGACGCAGAGGTTCCTACAAAACATCAAGAGGTAAGTTCAGTAAGTCCGGGTTCTTGAGAATGCGTAAATAAATATACCGTCTATATTTCTCCTTTCTTGGTATTATGAAAGTAGAGCTGTTTCAGGAATTCTATATCGTATTGAGGATCGACCATGTATTTGAAACTAGCACCTTTAAGTAATCCCTTATTCATTATACATCGACGATTGTGTATGGTTATTACGGGTACTGAATTATCGTTATTGTTATTGTTATTGAGTAGTAGCGCCTGTAGATTAATTTGATATTGTTCAGTTGGAAAGAAACGCAACCGAGTAAGTTGTTGTATGCACTATACTGCACCGATTTTTACCCTCAGTTATTTGACGTGAATATGTTGATGAGAATGGCCTGTAAATTAGCGTCTAATAATAGTACATTTACGAGAAAAAAGAAAAAAAAAATGTATTTCCAAAACATTTCCTACAATATTATTATTGGCTGTACTTGTGTACCGTCTCCCTCGGTGTAAAAACGGAAACCGTTACGTTATTACAGATGCGCAGGAGCCTCAGCAACAAGTTAGAGGCAGGCCTAAATACCCGACTTACCAAAACTTTAAGGGAAGAAAGTCTAATTCGTTGATGAATTTGTGTGGTAAGGAGAAACCAGTGAATTGGAATACATACGTTTATCCCCCTATTTTCTCTATCGTGCAACAATTTATTATATCTCCTTTACACCGTATAATTATTACGCTATTATACATACACGTCGTAGTTGCATGGTGTCAGGTAAATAAAACAATTACCTTATAATGCACAGGTGGCAGTCATACACATATATATTCAGTTAATGAACACACCAAGCGCACTATGTATTATTATTCATCGCCAAAGTCTCATTACTAACTATAATTCCATTCTCTATATGAGTTTACGGTAATGGTAATGGTAACGGTGACGGTGACGGTATTCCTATTCCGGTATAAACTTTCAAGCTATCCCATAAAGTCTAACTTTTCCCAGATTTTTTTTTTCCGCACAAGAATTAACAAAAAGGATTACTTGTAACAAAAGTTCTTCTGTTACATAGTACCTATAGTGAGACTTTGACCATAGTTACAGGATACTATTGTTTGCTAGCGTAGCTGTGGTTCAGAATTGAGGCTTGTTGGGCTTTGTCGTTGTACATCACTGGTTATGGGTTCTCGTATAATAATTATATTTCAGATTAAGGCCAATGGTTCCGGTCTATCGCTCGTTGTCTCTCGCAGAATTAGGTCCTTTATCGTAAATATATTTTGTCATGCTTTAAGTTTGTTGTAATTTGTTCGTTAGTTTTATATACAAATTTTGTTTCAGGTATTGAATAATATACTAGTAAGAGGGACAATATATTCATAGAAAAAAACTAATCTGTAACATCAGTTTATGCTTGCGAGGTAAAAAATACACTTAGCGATTCACGGTAAATTATTTTTATTTTCGTCAGTCCGATTGGCGCTAGTATATTTCCTAGCTCATTTACATTGCTAAAACTTGATATTTAATAGTAAAATAGTGGCTCAATAGTTGAATAATTAACAAAATAAACAGTTATTCATTTATTATCCAAGTATTGAACATTTATAGAACTAATAAGTAAATACTGGGCATAAAGATTGGTTGTTCAGAGTTAAAAGTGTATATCTTGTTATTAGATATAGAAACTTTACGAGGCTGGACTCGATTGGATCGGACAATGAAATGGAACAGAAAATTAATTGTGGGCCTAAAGTTACTAATTGAATAACGTAGTTTGATAGAAAAGTGTAATAGACGTGATCAGTTTCATCAGCTTATCATCAAGACTAAATGTGTAATAATGGGTATGAGGATATAATTGTGATATAAGAAAATTCTCATTAGAACTACTCATCAACTAAACTTGCTTTAAAAATTATGTAAACATTGTCCCACTGTGTTTTTGTATTGTAAATACTATTTCTGAACAATGCAAGCTGCAATGAAGATGGATATTATTATTTCAAATGAAAAGACTTTCTGAAAAAGAATCGTCTCACTTGTGACTAACTGTTCTTGTACAGTTCGCAATATACATGTCATATATATAATATATATATATATACACACACACGGATGAATCAAGAATCCGGTGAATATTGAAAGCTGTATATGAATAATTTAATTTTCAAAGTACGAATTTCCAAGTATAAGTCGTAACTTCATCTCTTATCGTCAGTTTTATTTGCTTTTGCGATTCCATCTTCAAATATTAAGGCTTGCGTTCACAGGTTCGAGTAGTGATCAAGACAGTATGATGTATCGGTACACAGATACGGACAGCGGATTGGGGCGGGCTACACCACCTAGGCGAGCACCGAGTCCGGGAATGGGCAGCATGAGGCATCTACCATCACCGTCTGGCCCCGGATCTCTTCCTCCAGGCCTTATGACCAAACGAAGGATGTTCGACGACGGAAGCAGTGATATTAGCAGTACTCCTAGTTCAATGATGGATTATAATGGTGAGAAGTCACAACCAGTGGCAGGAAACGCTCGGATATTTGATCAGAACTGATGAATATTCCTATTTTTCTTAGGTCCACGATTATACAAGCAACCTACAACTAAGTCAAATAGAGGAATAATGTTGAATGCTGTAGAATATTGTGTATTCCCTGGCACGGTGAATAAGGAAGCAAAACGGAGGGTACTGGACGAAATATCGAGATCGGAAAGCAAGCACTTTCTCATTTTGTTCAGAGATGCAGGCTGCCAGTTTAGAGCTCTTTATTCATATTGTCCCGACAAGGAGGAAGTTTCTAAACTCTACGGGACAGGACCGAAGCAGGTCAATGACAGAATGTTCGACAAATTTTTCAAGTAATTTCTTTATTCATTTGCAATACTATTTGCTTTTAGAGTTTCAGTGTGGGATTCTTTTGAATCTAATAATCTCATTCATTTTTCAGATACAATTCTGGAGGGAAGTGCTTTTCGCAGGTGCATACAAAGCACTTGACAGTAACAATTGATGCGTTTACGATACACAACAGTTTGTGGCAAGGAAAAAAGGTCAATCTTCCCAACAAGAAAGATATGGCACTGGTCATATAGTTATTACACATCAATGTGGTGTATGTAAGATTGTACTACTACTAAATACGCCCGCTGTTGTTCATAGTTACTCGTTTAATACAAGCCCATATTAAATATTAATACAATCTAAAGTTCCGTTATTAGTCAATTTTTTATAAAATGGATATCCAATCGGTACTCACACTATTGACAAATATTCAATCGATGTTTAGTAAATTAATACAGTTTTAAACATTTTCATCAATCTTATTACAATCTTCAATATACTTTATATAGTATACGCCCGTAAGGTCTACTACAGACAACAAACATAGATTCGAATTTCATTTATATTTTTTTTTGTGTGTACCGATTGTATTAATGGTAAAACAATATTGGTATCCGTAATAGAAATATGATTTGTCATCAATATTTCATACCTGTTGTTTTTTCTCTTTAAACACGACGTAATTATGTAAATGCTGCTGTATTACACAGTTGAACTGTGTGACTGACCGACCTGCGATGAAATTACTCTCTAATTTGTTTTTTTTTTTCATAAAATTTTTGGAAACGAAGTATCAAGTCACAAATTGTTTTAGATTTACAATATTGATGATTTATTTTATTCAAGCTTGTTTTCTTCTTCTTTTTTTCTTTTCTTTTTAATGCAAGATAAACGCTTTGAATAACTACGGAATGTGATAACTATCGAGGAAAGATTAATCTGCATTCGAATAATAATTTTGGAAATAATTCAAGAATACAAAACAACTAACAACAATTATTTGACTTTATTTACTCGGTGGATTCTGTAACAGTGTTTTCAAGCGTCTGGACTAGTTATCAGTTCCATGGATTGTTCTCAATTAATATAGTCCCAACTTCACAAATTGTCGAAAATTGTTTCTAAAATTCTTTTTCTTTTTGCTTTTATGCTTTTTGGTTTAATTTTTTTTTTTTTTTATATACAAAACGTCTACTTTTATTATACATACATATACTTTTAACTTATTTCAATTCGGCACGAACAAATAAGAGAAAAGACCTATTTCGAACTTTAGGCTCAAACGATCGAAAGTAAAAAGAGATAAGAAGTAAAATGAGAGTTAAAATTTAAGATCGTATTATTTCATGCTCTATTTATCCAAAGACCATATTCACCTACTTTTATATGAAAATTAATTATACTAGTTTGATGATTCATTTTTTTATATTCTTCATCAAAATAATTTTTTTGCTTTACCACGATTTATACACAACCGTGATTATTATATTTATTTAAAGAAAACTAAAAAAAATCTAGCGACACTATCCCTCCTTTAAATATTATATTCATCATGATGCATGATTTGATTGAATAGTTATAATAATAATAATAGTAATAATAATAATAATAATAATAATACTAATACTAATACTAATACTAATAACAATAAAAATAATAATAATAATGATTGAAAAAAAAAAAGAAAAACTATCTTAAGTCTGAACAAAGGGTTTAAAGGGAGCTGGATCACTGTCTCTAGATTTATCTTTTTACACACAATATTTTTTCCTTTTTTTTTCTCTTATGAACTCTAAGAAAAGAAATTATTATCTGAAATGTTGTGAATGATGAAAAGGGTATAGGATTGTCTGAGGTAATAATTCCGAGGTCATATTAGATAGTTAATGAAATATTGCTAGTTATTACATAAATTGGCAAGTGATTTATTGAAATTTATAAATAGCAATCAGCTTACTGAAGTGTAATTTCAATCAATATTTTGTTCATCAAGGTGGATATAATTCGTCGTCTATATGTGATTAATTAAAAAGTTTTAGTGAAAAGGGGTAAGAACTACATACATAGATAATAAAAATAATCATTGAATGCTGTGTCAAGGGAAGAAAGGAGGCCTTGTATGCATACACGACGAATGTTTATTAAAAAGAAAAGATTTTCTAGCTATTAGGTAATTGAAAAGACAAGTATATATCGTGCCATAAATTTGAATATCTTCTCTTGAGGCAGCATTGAGTTGTATTTTTTTTTTCGTTATCTCACTATTTTGATCCTAGTGTTTATCGAACGATCTTTCACTAACGGTAATCTTTGATATGAAAAAGAACCCTATCAAAAAAAAAAAAAATGTTATCGAAGAAAAATTAAAAACCATGTAGTTTCTAAGATAGCGGTGAAGTATATCATATAATATAATATAATATAATATAATATAATGTAATATATTATATTATATAATATAATATAACAAAGAAAATACTGAATATTTAATTATCGCTTTTAGAAAGATAATTCGAATATCGGTACATAAAATACGTATTATTTTGGTTAGTTTAAACAATTTGGCATTACCAGACTTTGTGAGCGATCTTGTTTTTTTCTCTTTCCACACGGAAGACTTTGCAAATCGTTAGACTTTGGAAAAGAAAATACTGCAATAACTTTTCATTTTCGGAAAAAAAAAACAATAATTCAAACGACATATCGATTTTTAATCTTATCATTGAATCGCGATTCAGAATAATTTCTTTCGACAATTAAATTAAATTAAATTCAATTCATTATGATTAAATTGAAGAAGCATTTGAGGGAAAAAAAAATGAATATTCTACTTGAGGCACGCATTTATTGAAATCTATATGCTGTATTAAAAAGTAAAGTAGCATTGAGAGTAAAAGAAACTGTCCGTAATGACAATATTGATTAAAATATAAGAGGTAAAAAAGGTCAAGTTTAGGTGTGTTCGCTATGTTTGATTTATACTACAGTAGCAGCAACCAAGATATAACAATTATAGTCACTAATATTAAGAGTATCGATGCGAATGTCATAAATAAATAAATAAAATGAGATAAAACAAAATAAAACAAACGAATAATTTGGAAGAAAACGATTTGTTAATTCGGAATAAAATAATATTCGAATAAGAAAAAAATAACTTTGAAAAATATGAAATTACCATGAAAAAAAAAAAAAAAGAACAGGAAAATGGAAAAAAAAACCAGATAAAGCTGCTTTGCTTGATATTTATATTTTTAAAAGAAATAATATTATTAGCGAGCCGATATAATATCTACCTGAGATAATTATAATTATTATAATTATTATTATTATTATAAATAAATGAATAAATAAAATCATGAAAATAAAATTACGATTTACGGAAGTGTTCGCGTACGCTGCAGAGTTGTAACACCACGTGCTTACTAATAATTAATAATTCTACCCCCCCCCCCCCCCCCCCCTATGTAACGATCCCTAATTTTTATCGTGATCAAACGTATCAAGTGATGTTTTTTCAATTTATCCATGTCTGTATATATTATGTTTTTATATAAAAACCAAACTACATTAATACTTGATATATATATTTATTAAGTACCCTTATAATAATGATAATTAGGTAAGACTTGGGTCGTATTTTACTGTTAGCATATTGCGGCGAATGTCATGAATAAAAAGTAATAACCCATTTCTGATATGTGATTTATTATTTATTATTTATTCATTAATAATTATTATTAGTATGTTTAGGAAAATACATGATACATCTTTACTAATATGAATAATGTAGCTGATAGTTTTTAGTTTACATTACGGCAATGTATTATCTTTTTGATCTTTCTTTATCATCTTATATCATCAATTCAGATCGATAATAGTGGGAACCCTAGATACCACAGCCGCATTGTTTTCGCGCGCTTGGTATTTCTCCACTTGATCAAGAAAATACAATTTTTGGTATTGTCAACTCGCGCGTGTATAGAAAAATATATTTCTAAAGCGATCCAGATTCTCGTTCGATCGAGATTGTATCCTTCAATCGCGCGAGTTGACACCATCAAAAAGTTGTTACACAAACGAACACTCAATAAATTCCAACTTCAATTTTCATGTTATGGATCGATTTATCTGCTCGCCGGCTTGCAAGAGCAAACATGGAAGCCTTATTACATACAACCCCGAGTTTAGAATCACAACAATGTCATGCGGGTTGCACACATCAAGCGATACCTCTTGTCACCCCGCTGCTACAACTTGCCGACACGGAGCACTGACCTAGGGTAATAGCACCTGTCACGGGGTCAGTGACCTCAGTGGCCCTCGTGGCGTCAATGAGTACGGATGGGGCTGCGTCAACGAGACTCGATATAAATATTCCGAACGCGATAATATTATAAAACTCATCCTTCTTTGTAAGATTGATTATATTAGGTAGGATCTTATTGTAATACGGACGCCGTTTTCGTTTAATTTATATTTGATATTCATTTTTGAGAATCAATTATGATTTACAAATTCTACATAACTTTGTTATTATCGTTAACGTTGTGAACAAATTGTAATTGTTTCCGAAAAATATCGCAGATAAATGTGTGCGCCTTATTATAGCGCTCTAAAGCTAGAAATCACATGAATGTTCGTGTTCGGATGCATGTCGACTCGCGGTATCAAAACTAAGTAACAAAAAATCTGACAATTGATATCTTTTTTTCGGAGTGATAATTCTGGCAGTTGACACATCCTTTCGGGGTGATTTTTCTGGCAGTTGGGACTTTTTCGGAGGCATATTTCTGGCAGTTGAGACTTTTTTCGAGGCTCATATGTCTGGCGGTTGACACCTCAAAATTAACTCCTAAAAATGAGGTGTCAACCGCCAGACACACGAGCCTCGAAAAAAGTCTCAACTGCCAGAAAAAGGAGTGATATTTCTGGCAGTTGAGACTTTTTTCGAGGCTCATATGTCTGGCGGTTGACACCTCAAAATTAACTCGTAAAAATGAGGTGTCAACCACCAGACACACGAGCCTCGAAAAAAGTCTCAACTGCCAGGAAAAGGAGTGATATTTCTGGCAGTTGAGACTTTTTTCGAGGCTCATATGTCTGGCGGTTGACACCTCAAAATTAACTCGTAAAAATGAGGTGTCAACCGCCAGACACACGAGCCTCGAAAAAAGTCTCAACTGCCAGAAAAAGGAGTGATATTTCTGGCAGTTGAGACTTTTTTCGAGGCTCATATGTCTGGCGGTTGATACTTCAAAATTAACTCCTAAAAATGAGGTGTCAACCGCCAGACATACGAGCCTCGAAAAAAGTCTCAACTGCCAGGAATATCGCCCCGAAAAGTCTCGACTGCCAGATTTTTCGTTACTTAAATCTAGCGGGCGCCTGAGGATATGTAATCTCCAGTTAGGGATTGCAGCAATGACACACGAGTTGCATACTTTGAGCGATGCTGACGTTATCGGCACAGCACGTTATCGGCACAGCATGTTACCGGCACAGCACGTTACCGGCACAGCGCGTTACCGGCACAGCACGTTATCGGCACAAAATAGTTCGACAACGCGACCGCGAGATGGCGATACCATTTGTAACCCCGCTGCTACAACTTACCGACACAGAGCACTGACCTTGGGTAATAGCACCTGTCACGGGGTCAGCGACCTCAGTGGCCCTCGTGGCGTCAATGAGTACGGATGGGGCTGCGTTAACGAGACTCGATATAAATATTCCGAACGCGATAATATTATCAAACTCGTCCTTCTTTGTAAGATTGATTATATTAGGTAGGATCTCATTGTAATACGGACGCCGTTTTCTTTTCATTTATATTAGATATTAATTTTTGAGAATCAATTATAATTTACAAATTCTACATAACTTTGACGATGTATACGATTGTATCAATGCTGCAGCAATAAATTCTTAGATGTATGAATAATCGATTGCTTTGTTATTTTCCACTTTCCGTTCCCTGCAATTATTCATTTCAAATAAGAACAGCAGGGAATTTTTGATTTAATGCGTTTTTAGCTACTTGAAAATTAGCGAACACCTCCTCGAGTCAGATGTTCTCCTGATACCAGGAGCAATTTTTGACTTGAAATTACTCTAACTCTTAAAAATGCTAGTATAGATTAACATATAGCGACGTGCATGAAGCAGCGTATGCCGGACAGATGATGCCTTATTTTCAGAGTAAATTTTCTGTCAGTTGAGACTTTTTTCCGGAAGCATATTTCTGGCAGTTGAGACTTTTTCGGGGCGATATTTCTGGCAGTTGAGACTTTTTTCGAGGCTCGTGTGTCTGGCGGTTGACACCTCATTTTTACGAGTTAATTTTGAGGTGTCAACCGCCAGACATATGAGCCTCGAAAAAAGTCTCAACTGCCAGAAATATCACTCCTTTTTCTGGCAGTTGAGACTTTTTTCGAGGGTCATATGTCTGGCAGTTGACACCTCATTTTTAGGAGTTAATTTTGAGGTGTCAACTGCCGGACATAGGACCCTCGAAAAAAGTCTCAACTGCCAGAAATATCGCCCCGAAAAAGTCTCAACTGCCAGAAAAATCACTCCATTTTCTTAAAATGATAGTTAGGTATGCTATATAGCGACTGCATGAAGCAGCGATTGCATGAAGCAGCGTATGCATGCCAGTGTCGATAGGCGACCAAAAATTTTAGAACACCTCCTTGGGTCGGATGTTCTCCTGATACCAGGAGCGATTTTTGACATTAAATTACTCTAACTCTTAAAAATGCTAGTATAGATAAGCGATATAGCGACTGCATGAAGCAGCGTATGCATGCCAGTGTCGATAGGCGACCAAAAATTTTAGATCACCTCCTTGGGTCAGATGTTCTCCTGATACCAGGAGCAACTTTTGACCTAAAATTACTCTAACTCTTAAAAATGCTAGTATAGATAAGCGATATAGCGACTGCATGAAGCAGCGTATGCATGCCAGTGTCGATAGGCGACCAAAAATTTTAGATCACCTCCTTGGGTCAGATGTTCTCCTGATACCAGGAGCAACTTTTGACCTAAAATTACTCTAACTCTTAAAAATGCTAGTATAGATAAGCGATATAGCGACTGCATGAAGCAGCGTATGCATGCCAGTGTCGATAGGCGACCAAAAATTTTAGAACACCTCCTTGGGTCAGATGTTCTCCTGATACCAGGAGCGATTTTTGACTTAAAATTACTCTAACTCTCAAAAATGCTAGTATAGATAAGCGATATAGCGACTGCATGAAGCAGCGTATGCATGCCAGTGTCGATAGGCGACCAAAAATTTTAGAACACCTCCTTGGGTCAGATGTTCTCCTGATACCAGGAGCAATTTTTGACTTAAAATTACTCTAACTCTTAAAAATGCTAGTATAGATGAGCGATATAGCGACTGCATGAAGCAGCGTATGCATGCCAGTGTCGATAGGCGACCAAAAATTTTAGAACACCTCCTCGGGTCAGATGTTCTCCTGATACCAGGAGCAATTTTTGACTTAAAATTACTCTAACTCTTAAAAATGCTAGTATAGATAAGCGATATAGCGACTGCATGAAGCAGCGTATGCATGCCAGTGTCGATAGGCGACCAAAAATTTTAGAACACCTCCTTGGGTCAGATGTTCTCCTGATACCAGGAGCAATTTTTGACTTAAAATTACTCTAACTCTTAAAAATGCTAGTATAGATGAGCGATATAGCGACTGCATGAAGCAGCGTATGCATGCCAGTGTCGATAGGCGACCAAAAATTTTAGAACACCTCCTCGGGTCAGATGTTCTCCTGATACCAGGAGCAATTTTTGACTTAAAATTACTCTAACTCTTAAAAATGCTAGTATAGATGAGCGATATAGCGACTGCATGAAGCAGCGTATGCATGCCAGTGTCGATAGGCGACCAAAAATTTTAGAACACCTCCTCGGGTCAGATGTTCTCCTGATACCAGGAGCAATTTTTGACTTAAAATTACTCTAACTCTTAAAAATGCTAGTATAGGTAAGCGATATAGCGACTGCATGAAGCAGCGTATGCATGCCAGTGTCGATAGGCGACCAAAAATTTTAGAACACCTCCTTGGGTCAGATGTTCTCCTGATACCAGGAGCAATTTTTGACTTAAAATTACTCTAACTCTTAAAAATGCTAGTATAGATAAGCGATATAGCGACTGCATGAAGCAGCGATTGCATGAAGAGACTTTTTTTCGGAGTGATTTTTCTGGCAGTTGAGACTTTTCGGGGCGATATTTCTGGCAGTTGAGACTTTTTCGAGGGTCATATGTCTGGCAGTTGACACCTTAAAATTAACTCGTAAAAATGAGGTGTCAACTGTCAGACATATGACCCCCGAAAAAGTCTCAACTGCCAGAAATATCGCCCCGAAAAAGTCTCAACTGCCAGAAAAATCACTCCATTTTCTTAAAATGATAGTATAGGTAAGCTATATAGCGACTGCATGAAGCAGCGACTGCATGAAGCAGCGACTGTATGAAGCAGCGTATGCATGCCGATGTCGATAGGCGACCAAAAATTTTAGAACACCTCCTTGTTTCAGATGTTTTCCTGATACCAGGAGCAATTCTTGACTTAAAATTACTCTAACTCTTAAAAATAATAGTATAGATAAGCTGTAATGTATAGCGACTGCATGAAGCAGCGTATGCATGCCATTGTCGATAAGCGACTTTTTTCCCCCACCAAAAATTTTGGAACACCTCCTTGGGTCAGATGTTCTCCTGATACCAGGAGCAATTTTTGACTTAAAATTACTCTAACTCTCAAAAATGCTAGTATAGATAAGCTATATAGCGAAAATTTATTCCGAAAATGAGGTATCAACTGCCAGAAAAGGGAAACATCAGACACGAAGGGGTGCTCTCAAAGTTTTTTACTAGCTGAAAATGCATTACATCCAAAATGACCTACTGTTCTGATTGAAAATGGATAAGCGCAGGGAGGGGAAAGTGGAAAATAACAAAGCAATCGATTATTCATATATCTAAGAATTTATTGCTGCAGCATTGATACGATCGTATTCAGTGTCAAAGTTATGAAGAATTCGCAAATTGTAATTGATTCTTAAAAATAAATATCAAATATGAATTGTTCGACTATCTTTATTCGCTTCCTGGCATACAAGTTATCACAAAATAAACTACGTCCGTATTACAATACGATCCTACTTAGTATAATTAATTTCTCACCGGAAGGACGAATGTTATAATATCATTGTTTTCGGGATATTTATATCGAGTCTCGTTAACGCAACCCCATCCGTACTCATTGACGCCACGAGGGCCACTGAGGTCGCTGATCCCGTGACAGGTGCTATTATCCAGGTCAGTGCTCCGTGTCGGTAAGTTGTACCAGCGGAGCGACAAATGGTATCGCCATCTCGCGGTCGCATTGTCGAACTATTTTCTGCCGATAATGTCGGTATCGCTTGATGTGTGCAACCCGCGTGTCATTGCTGTGATCCAGAACTGGAGATCGCATATCGTAAGGCGTACCTTTGTTTGCGGTTAAATTAGTTCGGTGCTTTGACCGCGAGATGGCAATACCATTTGTCACAGCGTGCGCCGACTTTATGATTTCCAACTTTTGAAAGCATGCAATTTTCATGATTTTCGGCTTCTAGGCAAGGAAAGGACAGGGGAAAATGATTGAATTGATTATTCACAACCTCAAGGGATGTTTTCCGAAGAACGGGCCAATAATTTACTATAATAATACATGTTTAGTGGATAAACAATCTCAATACATGATTATTTAATGCAAGCAATTGTAGATGAGATCGTAATACGTATAATCCGTTACGTATAGTATAACTGAAAACTACATATTTTCCAAGTTCGGAAATTGGCAGAACTTTAATTAGACTATACTATAACCATCATTATACTTCCAACTAATCGTTGCAACGAAGATAGTTCGGCAATACGCTTTCTAATTTTCTTCGTTCTGGCCAATAGACAATTTTAGAAGACGTACAACTCTGAAAATATTCAAGTCGCGGCGAATGTCATCTCGCGGAGTCCTACGGACGATTATATGTATATACTATTCGACATGTTTACAGTACGTAATAATAATCTAGAGACTTGTATGTAGAACAATAAAATAGATCTGTGACGAATCAATATCATTCAGAGGTACAAGTGTTTATCCCGCTGACTCCATATTTACTGAACACCGTACGGCAGCATATGCAATTATATACAATGTAATAAGTATACTTGTAAGTGAAAATCATATCAAAGAAGCCTCAAGTTAACCCCTCGCCAATAATAAAGCCATTGTAAACATATGAACTTATTCATATAAACATCAATTTTTTTGTCTGTTCGAATCATTCGAGCTTTGTAGGTAAAAATCATTCGATTGATTGTGAGAATTGACAGCGAAAGTTTTCAATGATGACAAATGATGGTATCAACTAATTACCGATGAAACAATCAATTGATAACTAGTGATATTATACATCAAAAAACACTTTCAGCGAAGGAGACTCTGTAGCCAACTGGGTAACAACATTATTCGATGTGCACAGTGGATTATCGCGTAGATCTAATTCAGTTAAATAATTCCGCCGTACTAAATCGACTATCTCATCTACATCGGTCAAATCGTTATTTCTAAGAGATAAAAACCTAAGGGATTCGAGTGTTGGAAATTGCCGAACAGACTTTATCCCGTTACTCGACAGAGACAGTTTAACACAGGACTGAAACGCACGGAATTTATGCAGTGAATTCCCAAGTTGATTTCCTGCGAGGTGTATCTCTTCGGAGAAGCTGAAGTACTGCTCCTTGTGAAGTGTTGTTAGATCCATACAGGACAAATCCACTCTTGAATTTATAAGCTCAACGCCACTCTCGTCACGGGAATTTTCTAGGATGAAGTCTATTGTGTATTTGCTGCCTGAAAGACGAATGGAGCAATTACAATTCGGGAATTAACTTCGTATTGATTTCTCTTCACATTAAAAATGCAGAATGTTCAATTTTGTTGACATTACTTTAGGAAATCAAGATATGCGAGCGAAATCGAAACTTACGCAAATCGCTGTAGTATCGTGTCCGCAGTTTGTCGATACGCGCCAGGTCCGATAAATCTTTGAGTATCGTATCGTGGAATCTAACTGGATCAATATTCTTCATGAGAATAATGCCAGTCAGCAATGCCCATTTATTATTGGGCTCTATTTGGGCAAGTTGTTTATAATTGTCCAACTGTATACTAAATTGCTTGATATTACGTTTCTGTTCGCGGGGTAAGTCGCTCTTATAAAGCCAATAATCGTCGTTTGGAGACCATTCGATTTTATAACTAGTACCATTGTGAATTAATTCCACTATACTTTTTCTCTTCAAGTTAAAAGCGTCTTGTGAAAGCTTCCCGATCCACAAAAGTTCAAATTTCTTATCATTATGAGATCTAAACTCTATTTCAATCAAATTCTCGTCTATTTTTAGCACCGTGTTATCTTTGTTTAAAGAAACTTCCTTATTGAAAGCAATCATAACTCTATCCACAGTCATTTTTACTCTCCACAATGTTTGACGCGATGTTCGTCTCTCGTTTAGTAACCATCTCTGATAAAACCAGGCGCTGGTATCATTCGGATCGGTGAAAGTAGCGTTCATTACAAGATCCAGTTCTGAAAAGCAGATAAAAATTGAATCAAAATTGTCAGTTATGCGGGATGATTACATGATCGTGAGATAAACATTCCTCGACTCGTTTGTGATTTAGTTGATCGAGAATCTAGTCTTTTGTTAATTAGAACCGAAAGACATATTTAGAAATCATATTTCCTTGACTGAGACTGCTCTGCGATGTCTAATGTAATGTAAACAATTGATCAACTCTGAGGATCACCTTCTGTATGTTTATCCTGATTTATAGGAAGTTCTCCGGTTTCATCGGGAAAGATTTTGGGTAACAAAAGACTCCGATAATGCCAGGACGAGTAGTTTGAGAAATTACTTTCAATTTTAGTTGTTGAAAAGTTGAATTCCTCGTCCTCAGAAACACCAGCCTTCCTCACAACGTATTGCCTGTAGTCCCAGCAGTGAACTAGATATAAAATGGGCATCAATTTCCACCAAATAGTATTTACAAAGTCGTTTACGCAACACATCGGAATGCAATCTTCAAAATAAACCAATACATGATTATTACTCATTGCAAGTCGAATCTATTACTCATGCTTTAATGAATCTTTCAGAGCGAATGTGATCTATGCATGTGAATTATCTCTACATGCTTTAGGCATTGCTTACAATTCCTTTCGTCCAGATTCAGGCATTTAGAACACAGCGATAATTCCATAGCCCAGTCAGGCTCGGGCAAATGATCGTTGACCCAACATCTCTGATGCCAGACGCTGTAAGACTTTGGATTAGCTCGTAAGCAGTACTCGGTTAGAATTAATTCTTTTTTCAATTGCTCAGCGTAGTCTCCGTCGTTCCTAGATGATAAATGCTGTTTGTTTATTGAAATAGAAATGATTCCGGAGGCAGAAGTTTCGGTAAAAGATAGAAAATTGTTAACTACCATTCAATAGCGCCGAAGGCTTCCCTCCGAACATTCCACAAGGTATAAATATCGGGATTTTTCAAAACCATTTGCTCAGTCACAAGGAGTACTTCTTCGTCGAATATCCCCTCTTTCCGCTAATAAGTACGCAGAAGATGAAGAAAATGAATAATTGAATACGTAGTTAAATAGTAGCCAAATATTATACAACCTTTTTGAAAATCAGATCTATGCCGGCTCTGTATTGAAGAACCTTTTTAGCCCTCTCGATTTTCTTCAATTCTTCCTGCTCGGCGGTAGTTCGTACTTTGACACGACCGTGCTGTCGAAAAGAATTCAGATTTTCAGGTTAGGTGTTCGCAACAATCAAGCTAAACCATTCCAAGGCGCGATATTGTTCTCTTATAATTAAGTTTTATCGATTGGAAGTTGAAACATTACTGCATTCTCACCATTGTTCTTTTTTCGAGAAACAAGCGACACTTGTTTCAGGTTGAGGGTTAAGTCACGTTCAAGACAGCTCAGATCCGCAAACGGCGCCACAGCTTCGGACTGCTCATGGAGGGTGTTTCAGTTTCACCGGGGTATATTTCGGTGATGAATTCTTGATGGAAGTCTAAAAGAATCGCGATTCTAAAGCAAAATTCAGCTCTTCTGTTACACACTTATCACACTTATCACTCTATGAATGAATCTGTCGACAGTGATAAGGTTATGGAATCGCACCCCTGACGCGTGCGCGTATGAAAGTAGTTCCTGGATTCGACCGCGAGATGGCAATACCATTTCTCACCCCGTCGACGAGTCTAGCCGGGCAAGGCCGCGCAATGACCTTGACTTTGAGTGGAGACACCTGTCGTTGAGTCAGTGGCCCCCGGGGCGTCAAAGAGTTCGCATGGGGGTGGCGTTAACGAGATACGACTGACAGGCATCTCGATAGAAATACTCCGAACTCAGAGTAGTTGTCGAGAATCAGACAACGCGCTCGTATTGAATGAAAGAGACTCTTCTAGTAGTATCTTATTTCGAATAATTCACCAAAATGATAGTCATGTTATAACACTCGCCTTTCTGTTACAGTCGAATAAACTTTCATCAGGGTATAAAGACCTCCGTCCAGCAAGGACTCTTTTCCAATTGCGACGAACGATTGTAGATTGAAGATTGAACCCAGTCTTCGTAAAATTATTCATATTAGCTATTATATCATTGCAGTACAAGTGATAGTCTATGTTATATCTTGTATCGATGCTACAGTAGTAAATCACCGAATATACTAAAAATGAATTGCTCCGATTTTCGATACTTACCACTGTTCCTAATTCCCTTCCCGTTTGACTGAGATTTCCATAAAGATTCCCCTCTTCAAAATATATAGCCCAGTCAGACTTGATGACTTGGCATGGTAGTGTATGTTCGGTTGCGGCGTTTAGGCGCAGAGTGGAAGATGCTGCAGAGATATCTCTGCTGTTATGAAACACGTAGTTTGATCTTGGAAATCCATTCGAAAGTAACATTCAGCTATTTAATAGATCCGCGAACCTTCGAATCATGATCAATAGATAAAATGACCAGTTATATTTACCTCCGTGACTATATATGACATTCGAATAATATAGTAGCAGGATTGCGAATTATTTCAGTTTAATGAATTTATGTATTAGTACATACATACGTATGCGCAACTTTATAACGGAAAATAAACAACAAACTATAAATTAATGTTTATTCCTCATAGTTTTGTATATATTATAGTATTTACGGTCATCGAACTGGTAGTAAAGGAATTGCGAAGCAGCGGCTATGAAATTCACTTAAATGTCACTTGTTCCTGATTCTCATGTATGCAGTTAAAAATATAATCACGTGAGAAAGTTGAAGTGAAAGGTCCGCGAAGAGGAGTATGCGTATCTCCCAAGCCTGGTGTATTCTGCCGTGTGATAGTCTGCAGGATTTAAAAATTCCAAGTTAGGTAATGAAGCAGGAATAAGATACCGACGCCAATCAAATAAGACGAATGATAATTGCGAGGGAATGAATTCCGAATAATCTACTAACGTCTTTATAATCAGACATTTTTTCCAAAAATCGAACACTCTCTACGGCAAATTACTGTGTACCCATACATATATATATATGTATATAGATGATGTCATCATCTCATATAATATCGAATTGTTGCGTATAGCTTTTAAGCGCGAAGCTATGTAACAGCCAGAATAAAACGACAATCAAAATGTGTACATGGATATAAAATTAGGGAAGTTCGTTCTATCGTTTTACCGAAATCCTCTCACGTGTATGGCCTCGCAGATGAGTCGAGGCCGAATTGCAATAGGGGTGTCAATGTAATAATTATTGCAAAATATCAAGACTTCACTTGCGGCCAGTGAGAGGAGATAGATTGAATATTATGCCTCTCTTTTGATGATGACACTCGGCCTTTCTGGTAGGGGTTTTGGTGAAGGGAAGGGCTCGCTTCCATACTAAGACATATAAGTTTATTGACGGTTAGGGGTGCGTGAATTATTCGCATAGATTCGAATTCAGTATTTTGTAACAATAAATCGTAGAGGGTCGCTTCCTCTTCGGGTTTAATCGATATGCAATCGACAGAATACTCTCTGGCTATAACGAAATACGTATAAGTATATTATAGTTCGAAGTTACGGTCAGCGGAATAAAGAAGGCTGCACATATCGAAAGACCTGAACGAGGTAACTGAAGAGGAGTATATTGTACGTGGTGGGAGTTATTTGGGTTACTCGTAGCAGTCGTGAATGTGGGCCGCGTATATACTAGCTCCTCGTTGTCTGAAGCGTCAGTTCGTTTCATCTCTTATTCCTCGTTTGCGACGTCCTTCGAGCATATACCTACCTAAGAAACTTCGCGGTATTTCGAAATCCGAAAAAGGTAAGTCGCACCATTTTCTACAAGGATTTATCATATTTTATTCTCAATCATCGCGCTGAAATTTACAATATTTCAAATTGATCGACTCGTGATTCCATCGAAATTTCAATGTTACGCGTACCGCCTCGAATTAATGAATGGGTCAAGCGCTAGTCAGCGTGAACGCACCTCTGATCTGATCGGAGCCAATGTCACCATAGGTATTTAGGTGATTTGATTTCAATCTGTAAATTGAATTCTAATGAATTCTCTCGATATGGAATTACTCCTCGATTGTGACCACGGGTAAAATATATAGTACTGCGGCCATGTAACGGGTTCGCAGACCTGTGGTATAGGTATATATATATACGCCTGCACAGATTTCTTACTGAGAGATCTGAAATGGTATTGTCAAGACTCGAGGGGCAGGACGCAACGCGCGCATCGTGAAATCTAGCACAGTTTTTTTTTCCGCGCTTTTGAGCCGTTAATTATGCCGAGAAAGAAAGGAAGAAAGAAAGAAGTGAAGGAAAGGATTTTCTTTTAGTTATAGACTTCTACAATCACCTGGATTCCAATTTTTTTAGCAATTCAGTTTCAGAGAATATGAATCTTGAAATATAGCTCTACTATAAATTTAATTTTTAGTTTTTTTTTCTTAGAAAAATAGACAAAATTTGATGTCGACACTAATGATATATATCCTGTCACCGGTTTCCTCGAGGAATCTGAAAGACCGAATATAAAAATCTTTAGGAAAGAAGTGCGGATGCGATATGTAGAGCCAAGGTTGGTCAAGACATACCCCCACGCTATGTAACGGTATATGATTTTAAATTCAATTTTTGTGGGCTAAGCCCGCAGGCTGATATACCTAAGTATGTTGGCTAGAGGGAAGATGACACTGTTTCCATCCCGTGCAGAAATAAAACTTAAACTCTATGGGTTTGAATTAGCATAAAAATAGATGCTGAATTTATTATCAACTTGTTTATTTGAGATTGTGGAAAAAGAGAAACGCAGGCAGATGTGATAAATATATATATATATATATATATAATATAGGCGCAGCTCGATCCTAATTCGAAGAAAGTAGAATGAATTCTTTTTATCATTCACATTTTTAGTTTCCGCATCACGTGTGCATGGGTCGTCACCTGTCGTCAACGTCTAGAATATAAATTTGCGATAGTTGGAAAAGCCGCACTCAACTTACGCGCGGTTTACTTGCACAGAAACGTAACGAAACGAGACGATATGAAATGAAAGAAGGATACACGCGACATAAAGATGAGAAAAAGTTACGATCATTTACCTCGTGACATAACGTAGATTAATTCTGTCGCTCCAACTTTCTACACATAATTAAAATCGTTATGTCTGCGTAGATACAAATAGACCGCAGAAATGATGAAACGGTATTTAATTGTTTAATTAAAGTTAGAAGTTCGGCTCGTGCCGAAACAATTCCATTGACCAATGATTAGGAATGAATATGAAAGAGGACAGAGTAGAATATAGGCATATGGGTACACCGATATATATATAGCAGTTGAAGAAGATTGAAAAGAAATTCAGACCTGAAACGGTCTGAATGAAAAAGTGCGATCATTGAGGATGCCAGTGAATGGGTCAGGCCAAGGCACAGTTCTTTTCGCGGAGTATGGTTCGTTACCAAGAAACCGTCCGGCTATACCGATTCGAGTGTAAAATGGTACATAGAACTGGGTAGAAGCGATACGGTAAAATTGAATGAAATAAAATAAAACTGAGTTCAACCGACGACGCGATTCATTCAAGTATACAAAACGTCGCGGCTATACCGGGTGTTCGTCCGGCGAGAAAGTGTGTCTCTTTACAAAAGATACGCCTGTTATCGCGACTAATTACGCACATAAAAATAACGATCCTCGCGGTTAGAGTAGATCGCCTTGATACAGGCGAATAACGCCGCGGGCTTAAGGCCGAAGTTCTTTGCCCGATGTTCAAACCGCACTAAGACATGTGGGTAATACTTGTAATAATAATTCGGGCCATTCGAATATCGTTCTGATCTGGGCCAGAGAAAGACAGAGAAGAGTGATAGGCACAAAACGCGGGCCAACGAACGCGCGAATTAAACCGGTACATGGTGACTCGTGTTAAAATTCCTCAGCCATAAACGTGAGACGTGAAAAAATGATAGAATAAGCCCCGAGTATTTTAGCATTTTATTGCGGATATTGATTCCCCTGGTTGTCAATTATTCATCGTATGCCAAAATTCGTTACGGTGTTAAATATTCGCTACGGCATTGTCGTCCTTCGTCATACGAGTCTCTTGGTAAACCTTGTGACCTGGTGCCCTTGTAAGTCCGTTACCAGTCAGAAATACCGTAATCAATGTTGGCTCGCATCGCGGTATTCCGGTAGATCATCCGAACTCATGAAAGTCTGGCATACCCACTCGCGAAGTCGCGAACCGTTCTTACGGACAGAATATCAAACGCAGTTACCTTATCACTGCTCGTTTTGAATTCATCGAAAATTCGATTACGAATCCTCTAAGCGCGGTATACGAGCGATAGGAAGGATAAAAAAAAAAAAAAAAAAAAAAGAAGCTGTGAGACATGTCCGAATAGCCAATAAACGTTCGACGTTTATCGTATTTTTAGGTAAATTTTATATCCCCTGTTGCCATAGATTTATAATATATGTTGAATTTGGGTCACGGTAATTAGAAGTCTAAATATACATTACACATTTATCAATTGGATATACAATTATCTGCGTGAAAGTTGCCTCCTCTGGTATGATACTATACCCGCTCCAGGCTGGTCCCATTACAGTATAGGATTATTTTATCGGTTTAAGAAACACGAAATAACAGCCCGGTGAACATCTGCCGATTTCTAAAGACTGATCGCCGGATGCTACTATAAGAAGTAAAAATTAAAAAGTACGGAGGATAGGCTATTCTTATATAATAAAGCACTTATAGAAACAATTTGTTGCCTTAATTATTGTCCCTCATACGTACCTACGCGGTTGGACAGCTAATTTTATTTATTTTTTCACGCTTCGTAGCAACGACTAATTAATAGATCAGAGATCAAGCCATTGGCTGTCTGAATGCAGCTAAGAAGCAATTTGCGTTTGAAATTGTGAGATACTTATTATTACCGCTCTCTCTTTCTCGCTAGTAAATGAGTGAAATTAAATTCGTAATCTGCGAATTACGTAGGCATATTTAAATACGAGTAAATGATTGCTCCATAGATGATCCTCATTTTCTTGCGGATAATACAACCGACCAGGTAACACAATTGTACGTAGTCATTGATTTGGACCGATTTGAAGTAACGCGGAGGAAGTGAAACGCATTATTTTATTTCGAAAGTTATTTCGCTCTTTGCAATCGTTCAGCTATATAGATTGTACGCTTCCGTACCGTAAAACCCGTATGACTGTATCCCGTAGATATATACCCGCGGCGTGCACGAGTAAACGGCCTATAAAATGCATTAGCGATCGATTGTTATGCTAGATTTGTCCGCGATTAAATATAAGCTGAAGAGAGAGTGCCTATAGTTCAAAGTTATTCAAGCTCTGTTCCTATTCTATGGGAGTTGACTTGAATTTGAAGAAAAAACAGAAAAAAAAAAATTTGCCTAGTATATTCTTTCACATATATGTATAGTCGAAGATTTAATCTTCCGATGGTTTAGTTTCTTTTTTTTCTATACTTGGCGATAGATGAACAATCGATAGCATTAATCTAGTGCAAACTGGAGCCGATCTCCGTTTGTCTCCGGGATTAAAATCTGTGGCAAGGACGAAAAGCCGGAGACGATATACCTACTCACTAGCCTTCGAACTGATGCAGACAGCATCACCTCGATAGCAGAAGCTGTGTCACGTACTTTGGCCATGTAGTCATACTTTGATGAATTAAGATCAAGGAATCATACTCGCATTCATCAACTTAAGGATGTGCGCTTACCAAATCCAGAAGTACTCTTGACCCACAGGCCGATTTACATCGCCACGATTCCATAGACTTTACTTAGATATCTCGATTCGATTTGATTTTTGTTTTTTCATTTATTATTTTTTATTTTTCATTTCCCCTCACTGTTTTCTATTCTGATTACAGGCCAAAGAAATGTCCAGGGCGATCTACCTGTTGTTTTTTGGCATCGTGGCTGTCGCGGGCCAACGTCGTTTGGCTCTGCCGGATCCGCGGAGCTGTGCTAATCGTGAGTATATTGTATCTATAATCGCAGAATTTCTATATGAGGGAAAACCCGAATCTATGGGTAAACCAGCAACTTACCTAACTATTTCAAACGATTTTCTATTCTCCAGGTGTCCGTCACTCGACATATAGAGACGCTAGGGGTGTAGCTCACTCGTATTTCTTCAGCTGGGAACATCAGCCTACAAGAGGTTTGGAGGTGGATTGGTTAGACGCAAGAAATATATGCAGACGTCATTGCATGGACGCAGTTTCCCTGGAAACACCGCAAGAGAATGAATTCGTCAAGCAGAGAATCGCGAGAGGTAAAAGTACCGAGCTAACGTTCAGAGTTTATACCTATATAGTATACAGAATATAGAGAATTGGGAGCAACCCGCTTTCACTTGATTATCGCCGATGCTGTGACCCCGTCTCTTCATTGTCTGTACCCATACTGGTACTCGTACCGGTAAACTAAAAGGCGCTGAAATTATTGAAAAAGAAGGGAAGAAAGAAAGAAAGAAAGAAAAATATATATATATCGAACAAGGCGAATTCTTTTTTTCCCGCGAGACTCGAAGACTCGCTGACTTGGTTGCAGCTCGGTGGCTAATAAACGAGCAATAAATCTGATTGAGCTAGTGAATTACGTATGCAGTTAGGTACCTACGTACGTCGTACTGCAGCTTTAACCAGTACTGGTAAACCGGAATTCAACAGTACAAGAACCTGGCTATGATGTAAGAGAATCGTCCTGGTTTTGAGTGAGCAGCTACTGCAGAGTGCAGGTGTAATATTAACCATTACGTAAGTCCGCGGACTGCAAAATCGTTGTTCAAATACATTTATGTAACGGAGTACGTATACACGTCCGTATAGAAGGTATTCTACAATAATGGGAGTAAAATACCGAGATGAATAATAACAACGATTTGATATGATATGAAAGTCCGCATAGCGATAAATTTGTAAGAGAATGTTCTTAGGGTCAAGAGAGTAGAAACCGCGGTGGTACACAGTGAAGGTATATATCAGGTCTGTAGATCGTGTTAAACGAATTTCAGGTCGTTGAACCCGTTCGAAAATATTTCCTTCATCATCGCATTACCAATTAGCATCTAGGAAGAGGCCATTTTTCTATTCTCTTTTACACCTCCTGTATTGCACAACGATCGCTTCATCGCCTCCTCGGATATAATTAAACTGTATTATAGTCAAACTTCACGCGATTAATGCACGTCGTCGTCGTCATCCTGGTATAAAAAACTTGCGAAAGGCTCGACCATTGTCTGCCTTGTAATAATAATAATCACCAACCTGTATTAGGATCGCTACTGCACCCTGCCTATGCCTCAGAAGTAATGACTACGTCGTATGAACCAGCAGCTTATTATCATTGCGTTATACCGATTAGGGTTTCCGCTCGACGATAATGAACCGCGCGAATCACTTCTACTCGAAGCTGAGGGGACTGGTCGTCTTCCAAACGTTTTACCGAATTTGGCTGATGACCTTTTTCACATTAACCGCAGGAAACATCAGGTACATATGGACCTCCGGTCGTAAATGCAACTTCAACGGGTGCGACAGAGCCGATCTTCAGCCCCAGAATATAAACGGATGGTTCTGGTCTGGTTCCGGAGCTAAAATCGGTCCGACGACTCAGAGAAATTCGGGAGACTGGAGTGCTACCGGTGGATACGCGCAACCCCAGCCAGATAACCGCGAGGCTGCACAGGTAATGAGAGAATTCGTTATAAACTGTGTGATGAAAATTCTTTTTCATCATTAAACTGAATGATTTATTTTTTCTTATTCTTTTGTTTAAATTTAAGGGAAACGACGAGTCGTGTTTGTCGATTTTGAACAACTTCTACAACGACGGTATAAAGTGGCATGACGTTGCGTGTCACCACGTGAAACCGTTCGTGTGTGAGGATAGCGACGAGCTTCTAAACTTTGTGGCCTCTCGTAATCCAGGAATACGTTTATAAATTTACGATGCTGTCTAAGTTTTGTTTTGTTTTTTTTTTTATTATTTTTTCACTAAAGTTTCATCGATTAAGAAGGAACACGAGGAATTATAATCATCAATGGAATTGGCCACCTGAATAAATTGCCCAAAATTACTGACCTATAAATTATTATCATTAATATTATTATTATTATTTTCTAACTCGTTTTGTATTCATTATTTATATACCACTACTAACCGTATACGCGATATAATTTATGTATGTATACCTATTTCCTTATTTTTCTTTTTTTCTTCTTTCAATTATATATTCCAATTAGCACATACCCGCAGACGCAGTTAGATTTTTAATCTTATATACTTACTATTAGACCGATAGTAGATATATCTATACCTCGTAGTTAATTTTTAAGATATTATAGTTGTTGGCATATATATGCCTGTAACTATATACATACCAGCCCTGTAAAGATGTGAAATTTTGTATTTTTTCTTATAAAAATAAATACCACTGTATTTCTGTATAAAACATTCATTATACCGAGTATATGTCTACTATATTTTACCAATTACCCATCTGAAACCACAAACACGAATGTAATATCCATAATGTATATTTCGCAAATTCACGTCGCGTCTAAAAATCGCATTAAGTCAGACCATTATGTGTTATACACCCTTTCACCTCGGGTTTCTTACGCTTTTTTTCTTTTCTTTTTTTTCCTATTATATCCAGAATGTAATCGCGCCTAATTCTTACCGGCAATTTACTTAATTATCCGAGTACAAAGTACCTAGTGCCATCGAGGATTACGAAAGAACAGAAAAATGTGGTCATATTATACGGTCAGTAAACCTTAGATGTGTATTACATGCGTGCACAAAGGTACATGATTTTCTCTAAGAGAGAAAAAAAAAAAAAAAAAATGTTAATCAACCTTCCGCATATATATCGTTGCCGAATTTCGAAAGTAGAGAACTTTTTTTTCTTTTTTTTCTTCTTCTTCTTCTTCTTCTTTACAGTCTGTATCGTACTTAAAAATGTCTATTTTTCTTTCCTTTTTTTCAATTGTAATATGTTATATAACTATATACCATATACGATGGATGAGAATGAAACTAATGCTTTCGTTGAACTAGTTATATACTTCATTTTATTTTTCCTTTTTATTAAAAAGAAGGCATTCATTTTGTTCTCAACTGAAATTTAAAGTACAAATGGTATAGTAGATGATAGCGGTAATGATGATAATAATAATAATAATAATAATAATAATAATAATAATAATAATAATCAAATTATTAAAAATAATAATCATACATGTTGATTACACTGTAGATATTATATTATATATATTAATATATATTTTTATCTATACATATATATGCATATCATGTATATATGTATATATAATCTATATATAGTATATATATGGTAATTGTACTAATGAGATGTGTTCAGTGGCAGTATTTTACAATAATTATAGGGTAATTAATATACTAATTATAATAATGACTATAATATATATAAATATATATATATATATATATATATATATATTTTATATTGGGCTCGGCTCTTGTATTATGCGAAATCCTGAAAATGTAATTAACATTAATTAAATGAATGAATTTTTCTTTACGGCCTAATATTAGGCCGTGCGAAAGCATTTGACGTTGATCGTTAACAGAGTCGTTAATTAATTGAAGCTTTTATGCTATTATTATTATTAATTATTATATTATTATTATTCATTATATTCATCATTCGTTATTAGAGTTTAGAAAAACAATGCTTCTCGCGTCGGCTGAATAGTTAATTTATTGCAATTTTATAGATTCGCGTGAGATATCATTTTCTCGAGCTATTCTGCACTATAGATTCAATATAGGTTTCTTGTAATATGCTTTCTTTTCGGATATCTGCTATTTTTTTACTCTATATGTATCTAATATCTGATTCTTATTATTGAATATAATAATCTTCACCACTTTGAATTCTATAACGAAGAATAGCTAAACGACGAGTTTGTAGATTTTCGGATATGTTCTTTTTTTTTTTTTTTTTGTTTTTTCTCATTTCTTCTTTGCATATAGTTGAGTAAAATTGTTTCAAATTTAATTAATCATTGATTGGTTAATTCTGTAACGGTGAGATTTTTCGTATATGTATAAATATAATTAGCGAGATAGCAAAACGCGTTATCATTCAGTCTTTTGCATTTAATGTAATATCATAAATTCACGTATATATATATATGTATATATAATTAATCGTAAGCTTTGCGCATATTAAGCCCATTTATTTATGGCAGCAGTAGTATTAGCGGCAGCAGCAGCGGGTATAAAAGTACCGAAAAAAGCAGAATAAATAAATAAATAAATAAATAAATAGATAAATAATCAATTAAATGAATAAATGTTTCGATCAAGGAAGGAATGATTCGTGAATTAATTAAATATAGAAAATGATATTTATTCCGTGTTAAGGTGAGAGATTCAAATGGAAGAAACAAACGTATAAATAAATATATATATATATACGATCAAGCGTGGGAGGGAATATCATTCGAGGCATATATAATATTTACAATGCTTTAAATAATGATTTTTTTTTTTTTTATACTAAGTAAGGATTCAGTTAAGAGCCGAGCCATAAGCTTGCTAAAAAATAATCGGTATAATATAACGATTGACTAATTATTTATAATAATAATAATAATAATTCTCTAAATACGCAACGATGTGAGTATTTTTTTTTTTCCATCAATTGCCACTGCACACACAAGTCGATATACAGATTTACTTAATAAACGAAATTTATCAATAGGTTTACTTAGGTTTTTTTTATTTTTTTTATTTTTTTAAATTTTTTTAAATTTTTTTATTTTTTGTTGGTTTTTTTTCTCTCATTTCCTAATGCCAGTCTCTAGAATACTGCGTCTGCACTGCTTCATACTCCTATATTATATATGATACATGTAATAGCAAATTAAAGAAAGAAAGAAAAAAAAAAAGGAGAAATTAAGAAGAAGAGAAAATAAATTAATGAATAATTAATGAATTTTACATATATATGTGTATATATATATATGTAATTCATAAATAATATCACAAATCGATCGAAGTATAATATATATATGTCTATATATAGTAATCGGAAATAATTTATAAACATATAGTAATAATATGTAATAATTATAGTTTTTTTTTTTTTTTCTTTTCTTGTATAATTATAATATAAGGTAAATAGTACGTACATTTAAATTCTTATACGGATACTTGTCGCTGATTCCTAAATATTAAATTGACTATTAACATTCCGTTAAGAATTTTACAAATCAGTCAATTTTAGTGGAAATTTAAATACAAGCTTATACATTAAACATTCTGACATGAGAATTTACGATAGAGTCGATATAATGGAAACATATACTATATCGCAGTAGTATAAGATGTTTTAATTAACTTTTCATAATAATTAATAAAAGCCCGGGGCTGAACAGTTGTGTGAACGAATACTAAAAATTAAAAATTATTTATTGAAGATAAAAAAGAGACAAAAAGTGAGAAGAATAAAAGAAATGACTAATTGTTTAAATAAATATCATATGTGAGAATATATGTGTATATATATATACGTAATTATATATAAATATATGCATACATATACTTAGTAATAAACATCGTCCCATTTGTATGTATATATTATAATTATTTTTAATTATTATATTAATTATACACATGTGTACTTGCTAACGACTCTTTCAGACTTTCTTAATTTTATAATATATTATATTAGAACTCCCGCAGCATTTATCGCACTTTCATCCCACGCATTAGGTTGGTTTTTTTTCCCCCCCATTTTTCTATTGTTTTTGTAATTAAATTATAAATTTTTTATATTTATTTTCAGTTTTTTTTTTTTTTTCGTTTTCGTTTGTTCGCTTGTTTATTTTTTTGGTTTTTCACACTCTCTCTCTCTATATATATTATATATATATATATATATAGGTATATACCATACAATAATATACAGTATATATAATAATCTCTATTGTGGCAGATCGAAGAGGTACTACCACAGTACAATATACCCCGCGTTCAGTTATACGCGGGGAACGCCAACGACCAGAGAGATTTGCGAATGCACGTAAATATACAGATACCATTTCATTCAGCAATGAAAAAATCAATGTAAAATGCGAAGAAGGAAAAAAATTAAAAAACTTAAATTAGAAAAATAAGAATGCAATACGAAAGGAATGAGAAACGTTAATTTTCACGCGTATGGCGTTTCTCTCTCTTCGTATATGATACGATATTATGCAGTATATAATATAATATAATATATTATTATGTGCATGTATATTTATATAATGAAGTCAGAATAAAAGGTAATAAAATAAAATCAATTACTATCATAATTTCATATCATAATAATAATAATAATAATAATATATATATATATATATATATATATAAAAAAATCCATGTCAAGTATAAAGGGTGACTGTATATATATACACATATACAGATGTATGTATAGTATATATTTATATAACATATTTATTTATTTTTACTATAGTGAATTAAAATTATTGCATGGTTCGTGCATCGGTATACATGATAAACTATACTAATGCTATTACTTAGTCCGCGACCTTTCCTTGTATAAGAAACGCCCTAAGATTGATAATTAATTAATTTAATTCAATTTATCATTATTATTATTATTATTATTATTATTATTATTGTTATATTAAATGTATACTTAATCTGTGTGATTTTTACTTAATAACTTGATATCTCATAGTAGAAATCGTGGGACTCTGCAGCCTGGAGCTGAGGGAATGAATATATAGATGGTTTACACCGCGTGATATACTATAACTGGTTAATCGTATGATCACGTTTTCGCATAGCTCTTTATTATAGATACAGCGCAGCACTTTGTTTATACAACACTCGATTCTTACTTTTATTTGTTGTTCTTGTTTTTTTTTTTTTGGTTTTTTTTTTCATTATTTCATTCAGTTGGTTGTTGCGGAGATATCGGTTATAATTATATTAATATCGTTTCATCTCGTTTATCCATTATTTATTATTTATTTATTCCCTTCCCTTCCCCCCCCCCCCCCCCCCTCTCCCATTCCTCGTCAAGGGACGTTTCTCATACCTAATTTTCATCCACTTCGTTTATTCTCTGCTTTACTCCTCATAATTATTCATTCTATTATTTATTTTATACTTTACATTCAACGAGATCATCAATTAATATCAATTCAATGTCAATATATCGATCGATGCATCTGCACTCTATACATTATACAAACACAGGGAAAAATATGAAACAATTATTCATATCTTCCAAGGAAGTTGTGTTATTATTTATTGATTTATTTATTCATTTATTTATTCATTACTCATTTATTATTATTATTATTATTATTATTATTATTATTATTATTAATAATATTATTATTAATTTATCATTATCATTATCATTATCATTATTATTATTATTATTATTATTAATATTTACCTTGATGCGCAGGTAATTCATTATATATCTTACAAACCGTCGTATTTTATTGTATATCAATATAGTGTCTTTGTAGTTTGTTGCTCTTCACTTTCCTGTTTTATTCCCTTTCCCCCCGATAAACATTTTCAATTTCTGACCTCACACTCTGCTCCTCTCCTCCTCTCTCTCTCTATGCTCAATTTCATTCAATTCTCTTCTTCCTCCTCGCTCTCTTCTGTCGGACCATACATATCGGCAAGTTTGTCGAACCTCGGACCCCAGGCGCCCAAATATTCGTATTCGTGTTGCTCGTCGTCCGTGCCTAAAGTAATACGAAAAATGACAGAAAAAAAAAAAGAAAAAAGAAAAAATGAAAGAAATTATCTGATACTATATAATCATTTTTCTACCAATTATAATCATATACGGATGGTTCTTACCCGACGCGAGAGACGACAGCGAACCAGCTGTACTTCCGCCACCCTCGTAGGCATAATTTCGTAAATCGTCGAAGGGTGGTGCGTTGGGGTCGCTGTCCGCTCTCTTCTTATGATCTTCTATGAACATTCCTACGTTTGGCTCTGGTCCCAACGGGTCTGAGGAACATTTAAGTGAATGAAGAAATGCTAAGGCGAGAGGAAAAATTGCGATTCAGATCCTTATGTATATGTACGTACATATTATTATTGTTAAAGAAATGTGAATAAAATTTGATGAAACTCACAAGCTATTTTACACGTTGGTAATTTTCCCGTCATTTCGGGCAACGGACCACCGATCGGTATCTGCAAAGGTGTGATATCGAATGCTGTCATATCGTCCTCTCCGCCGCCCTCGTCGTCGTAATTTATGATATTTTCTCTCACGTCGTCATCCGGGCCGGGATATTTTATGTGCGATTCTCTTCTCCGGTTATAAACAACGAATACGAGAACGAGAACTGAAAGCGAGAAAGAAGAATCGATAACATCAGGGCCGCGCGATTCGACCGGATGCTCCGATCGTAAACTTACCGAGAATAATTAGCAGGCAGACTAGGATCGCAGCCAGAGCTCCCATGCTGAGTTTCAATGTCTGTCCCTCCTGGACAAGTTCGCAATTTTCACCCCAGAAACCGTCTGGACACACGCATCTGTATCTCAGCCTGGGGTCCTGGTTAATACATTTGCCACCGTTTAGACAGGGGTAATCAATGCACTCGTTTTTGTCCAGGCAATCCTTATTGTCCGGCGAAGGAACCCTTCCTTCTCCGCACCTGAATCACCGACAGATGTATAGAAAGATTGGAACCAATAAGAGAGTAATGCGTAATGCATACAAGCGATCTTCGGTAATTCACACTCACGTGCACTCGTAGTCGTTCCATAAATCGACGCACTCGAATGGTACCGGGCAAATCACGTTCGAGCATGGTTTGTTCGAAGGACAATGTCTCTCGAGGTTCCTGGCCATCGTAGCCTGGCCCCATTGGGTGCCGTTCATAGCCGGCGGTAGCGGGAGATGTTTGCCTTCGAGTCTGATGTCGTCCAGGCATCCTGAGATGAAGAGATGAATAAAATCGTGAAGGAGGAGCCTCCTCCGTAGCTTTATATTCCGATCGATTACCTTTTTGGTAATCGGCGTAAACCTCGAAGGTTCTGACGCCCGTGTACTCGGCTTTACCACCGGCGTAAACCCCTTCTTGTTTGTCGACGACAAGCCACTGGTGACCCTCGAACGAAAAAGTCTCATTGAACCTCCGCCCTTCGCCGCCGTCCAATTCCAGAGTCGCCGCAGATCCGTACCGCGACACCCTGACCGTATGCCACTGGCCATCGTCAACGGATATGGAAGTCAGCCATATGTCGCGCTCCTCGGTCCTAAGGCTGTTCAAATTGTACCTAAAATGTAGCCGGCTGTCTTTGACCTGTAATAAAGAGACGTGGAAAGGTGGAAGATGTATGTTTCGGATCAATTTCTCGCGGGTAATGCAATTCTCGTAAATATACTCACCTCCAAAATCCCGTATTCCCTGTTATGCTGATCACTGACTCTGAACAATTCCCCATGAACTTCCCTGGTCCTAAATCTGAGTTGAATCTGAGTGGAGTATTTGTCGGGCTCGAAGGAGAGCGCGTATTTTACGTAGCTTTGCGGTTTGAAAGTGGTCGGTATCGTCGGAGTCATGCACCCTGGTCCAGTCCATCCGGGATTGCACTGGCACCTAGCTTCCGAGAAGCTTCCAACACAGGTGCCGTGTTCCCAGCACCTGAAGGTGGCTTCCTGATGGTTGCATATTTCGTCAGTTTGCGGACAGCCCGCCACACTGTTCCTGGAAAGTCCCGGGTGTGCCAGATCGTAAAGTTTGCTGTTATGGAATAGGTTCTTTATGCAACCGTCGAACCCCTTTCCTACTGGCATGTATTTCCACTTGTAATGGGCCGGGTCGAATTGTTCGACGTATAAGCCGCCGATTTGAAGAGGCGCGTTTACGTTTAGATATTCATTGAACGGGGGGACGATGCCCTGGGCTTGACAACTCGTGTCGTCGAACTCGGGGAGCGTTCCATCTTCTCTTTCGGATATTTCAGCCGACTTGCAGTAGTCGACGATCAGTTTAACGTTCTGAAAAATGTGTTTATCTCATCTTCCCGTGCAAATTTCTCGGCGAAAAATCCTATATGGTACTTTGAATTTCAGCTGGTCTTATTCTCACCTCTGTATCCCAGAACACGTCTAGCCTGTGCCATTCACCGTCGTCCAACGTCCGTTTAGTTTTTACCTTCAATTCCAAGGTTCCAGATCCGAAGTCGATCAACAGTCTCGGATAGCCGCGTTCCAATTCGACGGAAATGAAGTCTGGTATTATCGGAATGAAATTGATATGAAAGTACCACAATGAAAGGAAGAGACAAACGTCACGGGTAGGTAATATCGATTTTTCACAAACCTGAGACCATAACTTCGTCAGATTCAGGCGGGACAATGGGTCCATTGTATAAAAGCAGCCCGTCAGACTTCCTCGTAATAAATTCAAAGCTCATATGGCTATTGTCGCACATTTCCAGCGCCGGATACCAAGCCCATCCATTACCTCGGAAACTTCGAGCTGTCTGTTGGCACCTGGGGCCGTTGTATCCGGCGGGACATTGGCAACTGTGATAAATAAATAAATAAATAAATAAATAAATAAATAGATAAATGGATGAAAGGTAATGATCGAAAAACGGAAAGGGAAGGCCGAATTAATGCTCACGAAAGTCCGAAGCGTCCCTCGACACAACGTCCGCCGTTGTAGCAAGGGCTGTTCCTGCAGGATTCGGTTTTACTGAAATTACGAGCACCGCAAGTGCACTCGGCGATAACGTCGACTCTTACGCCAACCAGAGAAGTCCTATTGGCGTTAACCATGTACGGTAAATTGCTGATGTCGAGTGTGTTGGTGCAGCTTCCTTCGCACATTTGATTTTCGTAAAAACATTCGTCTATTCCAACCATGGTTATATTTATACCGACGTCCTTTTCGATCTGAACAAAATTGTGAAAAGTTTTAGTGCCATTCGGTCGATTGAAAGGAGTTGACTCGCATCGTCGGACGCCTCACCTCTTCTCGATGCATCAATACGATTCCGTTTAATCTCACTGGTTTGTAATAGGGGGATCCGTGGGCTGCGAATCTTACGTCGGTTAGGGGCGGGTGTTTCCGTCTGAGTTGAACGCTGAACACGTCGACATTCTCTTTCCCGATGTTCAATAAATCGGCTAGTTTGTCGCGGAATAATTCAGACTTGCTTCTCGAAAGTCCGTGGGTCTTGGGGGCGAAGAAAGAGCGTGAAATGTTTGCAGAAAAATGACGAGAACACCGGCTAACTCCGAGACCTTTTACTCACCTTGTAATTCCAAATGCGAATAAAGTCCTCGTCAGTGATGCCGGATATCCTTACCGACCCGGAGTTCAGGACTGCTTCGTGGGGTATGCTTTTTACGGTGACGGTAACATTCGCCGGAACATCGGTCTGCGTGTGTTTTCTATCGTATACTTTGAACCGTAGATTGTATTTCCCATCGTGAGTACCAGACTTCATAGAAATCATACCGGACTCATCGTTGAGTTTGAATTGCGCGTGTTCTAAACCTTCCCAGTAAAATTTCTTGTCCGGTAAATCCCAGTCGTCTAAATCGAATACGAACACCCTGCCTATGTCAGTGTCGGGAGATTGTCCCTGTAATCGATGGATAAATGGTTGAAGACTTTTTTCCGAGAAACTCTATATTCGTATTTATTTTATATTTTCGTATTTTCATTTTTCCCCCGTCATAATATATAATATACGCACCGCGTAGTTGTAGACGAATATCTCCTTCGCTCCTGGCTGCATCTTGTTGTCGTTAACGTCACCGATTACCACGGTCAGCGTCGATGTACCCGACATATGAGGGTTCCCAGAATCCTTTATCACTATCGGTATTAAATACTCCTTCTGCTGTTCTCTGTCGAATGATCTCAACGACGACACTATTGCCATTCCATCGCCGTTCGCTCCCTCTGTACGGGTACAAGGAGTCGGGAATTGAATTTCCGATTGGGAAAAAGCCGCCTCGACAAGAAGCTAGGAACTTTCGGTATTCGCAGAAGATACGACCGACGATATTTCGAATTACATAATAAAACAACATTAGGGATTCAGTCGAGCCGTTGGAAATCAACGAAATATCAGTTTATTGACGAATTGGTACGATTGGTAAAATTCGATTGGAATTTTACCTGGAAGGGTGGAAGAAGAAGAATCACACTGCACACAGAGACACACGTGGCGATCGAAATGAAATAAAAGCATTTATTTTTTCGGGCTATAAAATAAAACGTGAGTGCAAAGCGTATAAGAATATAGCTAGAGATTAGAATCGAAGCGGTTCGTACTCGAGAAAAAAACACATGTATGCGTGTGTAAAAGACGAGAAAAAAGTAAAAATGGTGAAAGAGAAACGGTGAAAAGAACTCTACGATCCGTTAATATAACTCACTGTTGTCACTCTCGACTTTGAACGAAGCTTTGATAACGTCATCGGCGTTGGGGTCCATCCTGAAGGTGAAAGGAGGTCCGTTGCTCTTGGATCTATCATCGTCGTCGGTGGCCAAAATTTCAACGACTTTTTTCGGCTGAACGTGTTCGGGAACAACGGGTCTATAGTCCTTCAGGAAAGTCGGAGGATTGTCGTTTATGTCTTGTACTATAACGGTCAGAGTAGCGGTGGCTGTTTTCGGCGGAATGCCGTCATCGATCGCGAGAATTTTCACCTGTAAGAAAATAATAGTCGATGGATGAAAATCGGCTCTGAATCATTTCCGAATCACGGCTTACCTGATGTCTGGGTGTTTCCTCCCGGTCGAGACTCCGCTGAATCGATACGGTCCCATCCTCGTCGATAGAGAATTGCCTCTTTCGATCCGAGCTCCGATCTATAGTGTAATACACTTTGCTCTTTCCTCCCTGGTCCGGATCTGTGGCTTTGAAAGTCTCGAGGCTTTTACCGATCTCCGCGTTCTCGTATACGGATACCTCGACGTTTGATCTCTCGAACTGGGGCTTGTTGTCGTTTATATCACGCAG
Organism: Tenthredo scrophulariae; assembly: GCA_963978835.1. Classification (NCBI taxonomy): domain Eukaryota; kingdom Metazoa; phylum Arthropoda; class Insecta; order Hymenoptera; family Tenthredinidae; genus Tenthredo; species Tenthredo scrophulariae. Next base: position 28,552,852 of record OZ022230.1, on the reverse strand, counting down.
CTTGACCACGACCCAAGAATAGGCGACGTGATATTTGTCGTTGTCGTTATCCTCGCCCTTAGGAAATACAAGGAAATAAGAAAAACCGCGCTCGGTAACGATTTCCTCAATTTTCGGACAGCGATAATACCCCACCTTATCGTTCACTTGGATTCGAAAACGGAAACCGTTGCTCTGCAGCAAATCTTCGTAGTCCAGGGGCTGGACTATCTTCAGGGATCCTGTACCGTCGTTATTTCTGACCATTGTAAATTTGTCAGCACCATATCCGCTGTTTTCTATCACCTGCGGATACGAATGTGGAATTTAAGAATTCGAACCACCCTCAAAGCGATTAATTTCCCTCTACCTTGTACTGGAACTTGTTCGTTTCATCCTCGTCGTGAACGGTGACGGTTAAAATGGGCATTTCCGGCAAGTTAGATCCATCCGTTTCATCGACTTCTGTGAACCATTCGTCTTTGGTGAACTGGGGAGGCATGTCGTTTATGTCTTTGACCCGTATCGACGCTGTCCCCGTGCCTGGATAACAAAATGGAAGAAAAAAATAAGATTTGTTTGGGCTAATTAAATACCGGATATACTCACCCTTCAACCCTCCTCCATCCATCGCCACAACTTGTATAGAATAATCGGGGGTCCTTTCTCTGTCCAAACAGCAGACAGCAGTTTTAATTACTCCGGTTTCAGACTCGATCTCGAATATAGGAGATCCGGTTTCTTCTTCAATGACATTTTTCTCGATCGAATAAAGCAGTTTGGCGTTCGTTCCCTCGCTGGGATCGTCGTAGTCGACAGCTGTCATGGTCATTACGACCATTCCTGGTGATTCGAAGAAGAAGAAAAAAAAACCCAAGGAGTAAGAGGTGGGAAACGAAATTTATGAAAAAAAAAAAAACTTTTCGGAAAATAAGGAACGTACCCGCAGTTCCGTTCTCCGTAACGTTGCCGAAGTAAACCCCTTGCGGAAATATCGGCGCGTTGTCGTTTATGTCTTTCAGGTTTACCTGGACGTCGGCGTAACCTACGAGTCCCTCGCCACCCTCGTCTTGCGCGAATACTGTGAATCGCCATTGAGGTCTACCGTTCGGCTGATCTCTGTCCAGCGGCTATAAATCGAAACGAAAAAAATAAAAAGATCGAAGTCTCGTTTCAGATGAAAAGTTTCAAAGAGCTGCGAGCATATCTTTACCTTCAATACGAATATTTCCCCGGTGGTACGATTAATGTCGAATTTACTGTTCGCTGGATTGTCTGGGTCGATACCCTGGCCAGTTAGGAAATATACGATGTTTTGAGGCCTGTCTTTATCCCCGTCTGTAGCGGTTACCTTAAATGACAGACGCGGGCAATGAGTGATGATTCTTGGTGAATATTTCGCTTTTTTTTTTTTTTTTCCTTCTTATTTTACCTGCAGAACTCGCTTCGGTAAGTTTCTATCGTCTTCTTCTGTGATCTGGGTTCTATACGTCGGGCGTTCGAATACAGGAGGATTGTCGTTCACGTCTTTGACGTGTATAACAACCGTGGTGTAATTTTCTTTCAAGTTGTCAGACGCGGCTAGTCGCAATTCGTACTGTTAAATAAAAATGACCACGTGAATTGATAACTCGAACGAAACCACCCGGCGATAATCACTCACCCTTTTTCTCGTCTCGTAATCGAGCGCCCCAGCGACGTATATCGCCCCTGTCATGTTTTTCACAGCAAAGGCACCCCCTATGTTACCGCTTGTGATCTCGTATCGAATACGGGAGGCTAAAAACGCAGAATGACATATGATGGTCGAGAAATTGATCCGAATAAAAAAAATCATCCCTATAATATGTGACTCACACTCGTCGTGATCTTTGGCGGTGACTGTGAGAACCGTGTGTTGGATGTCTTCATTTTCGTCGACTTCTGCCTCGTACAGAGCCTTGTCGAAATAAGGTGGATTGTCGTTTTTGTCGGCGATACCAATGCGTATGAATTTGGTAACTGTAACATGAATCGGACACGTCGTGTTTGCAGTACGCACCTCTATACATCTCATACGCTCGACGATATTTCAAAGTTTAATTAATTTTCATATCTCGACCCTTCGACCCTATACCCCTCCTCGGCCCAAGCCAATCCTAGAATTAGGAATTACGGGGCGTAATTTACGGGCGAAAATTTTACTGTATACCATAGTTATTGTACCCGCAACAGGGGTAGGTGTAGCCGGCGTCTATCTATGCCCTTCGCGACTGGTCGTGCCGAGATAGTGTTTGAAAATTTGCCAGGTTATACGACAAGTTCGCTTATTGTTAAATGGGTTAACTTTACTGGCATATATATAGAGATACACAGTTTTGATGGGAGTTTAGGAAATTATCTGATCGTTTCCCTCATGAAGCCGCGCGAGGGGAGGCAGAGGCAGAGGCAGAGGCTCGCGAATGAGTGAATGAATAAATAAATAAATGAGTAAATAAGCAAATGAATGAAACGGGTGGGGGAGGCAATTAAAAATGAGAGATGAATTTCTTCGTTTATACTCTTGCCGGAAAAATCAACAGTATACCCGTGGAATAAAATTAATCGAGGGTCGCCAAGTGGTGTGGGAATTATTATACAAGTTCGCTCTTTGTTTTCGCGGGTTGTGCGAAATCTGTGTGGTTGTCGCGATGTTAGTGGTGGTCGAGGATCCGGAGGAGTAAAACGCGTTACTGGGGCAGGAGGAAAGTAGATCGATGAAGCTCGTCGCGGCGCCGCGCACGAAACCGCTGCCTCCTTACCCCGTGACCGCGCCCTGAAGCGCGGGACTACGAACTCGATCCCTTTCAAAATTCGCCAAGTTTAGCTCGGGGCTTTCAGAAAGCTGTCATATACGAAGAACCGACGTCAAGCCCGTTATAATGAGACGCCAGAAACACTGGATATAATCGAATAGTTGTTCTTAGCGGAGAACCCGTTGCTACGGATCCCTCCCGATGCCTGAGGCGTCCTAATTTCATCAAATGCCAGATTATATTTTCCGGAGAGAGAGAGAAGAATAAAATAAAAGTGTTAAACCGAAATAACGAATGAAGAAGAATCAATTTTTCAAATCAATGTTCGTTCATTCGTTCATTCATTCATTCATTCATCTGCTTGTTTGTTTTCTTAACTTCGTAGAGATTTCGAAGCTGGGTTCTTGGAGCGATGCCAGAGGCAATCTCTGGACCGATATCGATATGCCTCTATGTACAAGTCGGAAAGTAGTGGACAAAAGAATTTTCAGGATGAAAAGAAGAAACTCGATTCGTATATACGATCTTGCTTTGCTTTTTCTCTTCTCTTCTCCACGGATATACCTATTGGGATTAGAATTTCTCATGTGGAAATAAACGCGGAGTATTTCTTTGCCCCTCGATTGCCCCTGCACCACGGTACACCAGCTTACCACCACTCTAGCTATGGCACAAGGTTTATTTTCTTTACTTTAGAAATTAAACAAACCGGGCATTCATACTTGCATCTATATATTTATATGTATGTACTACAGGTGCTAGACTAGAGGATATGAAAGCAGAGAAAAGTTGTCGCAGAGTTTTGCAGCAGCAGCAGCAAACGTACCTAATTGAATTTGAAAAACCAGCTTCACGTTCATACCTACAAAGTGAATGAAAATTGAACTAAATTTTCTACCGTCAATTTATTTCAATTTAAATACGTTATGAATTGCCCGAGGGACATTCTTCGGACAAATACAAATGTTTGTAATTCATATTAATTCACTTGTTTTTAATAACTCCATTTTTCATACTCTATTCTTATTCGAAAAGTTTTAATCGACAAATTTTCATCGGGTTAAAATCGAGGGCTCAAACTTGGTACAGGGTTCAAAACCCCCATGGAGTTTAGCTAAATTTATCCCCAATCATTACGTCTTAATTGGCAATAAAGGAGGAATGGCTAATTAGACGAAAGATTTTTTGGTTTTTTTTTTTTTTCTCTCGAGATCACTTCGATACGCGTTTAACTTTGTTCGATATTTCCGTCGATTCCGAACTAATTAAGGATACAGGAGCTTACTACCTGGTGAAAAGCTGAAGGAAAAGTTAAACTGTAATACGATAGCGCAATAGCTTATAGGCATATTAGGATCTGCTATCAAATTTTAAATTGGCGGTGCAGTTATAAAATTGATGATAATAAAATGAGGGAAAATTAACCTGACAGACGCGGGGTAAAATAAAAGTTTATAAATATCTGCTCCATATTCATAAATGAAAATCTGATTATGCGATGATTATTCCCGGTTAAATGAAATGTTTCAAAACGCGGGACTCGAGTGAAAGAGCGAAAATAAAGGGAGGAAAAAATTGCATTAAAACCCTAATGAAGGGGAGTCGGGAGATTATGCATGCAGCTAATTAATTAAAGCTAAATACGTATAGGTATACACCGATATATAGAAGATTATAAGCAGATCCGTAAGCCGTCCGAGGCGGACAATAGGGGCTTGTAAAAGAGCTGTCAGATTTAATGGATACCGTAGTATTCCGCGGGCCGTAACAGCTATTACCCATGGGTAGAGAACGCGTAAATCCACAAGTTGAACAAAAGCCTTGATTCAACCCTTCTCCTCCGTTACACCATATAATATACATTTACAAAACACCATTCGGAAAATATTTCCTCCCAGACAATTGTTTTCACACAAACGGCGTTTCTGATGTCAAAAAGGTATAAAAAATCATTTTTTCTCTCGGTCAATGATCGCGAAATTGATATTTTTATTGACAAAAATATATACATAATTAAAACCAGAAAAGCAATAATTTCCTATTATTATACATGTATGCCTTTTTGGTTTTTGAAAACTGATGTTTTTTTTTTTTTTTTTTTTTTTTCTTTTTACTACTTTTCATGCTATTTTCACGTTTCAAAAATGATAGGTAAACTTTGAGAAGACTATAATTATGCCTTTTTGCCATTATAGAGACGCGAAACTATAATACATAATTATCAGAAAAAAAAAAAAAAAAAACCAAATTAAATAGATAACATTTTTTAATTATTGCTAAATGATTACCCACAGGGGAGAGATACCCGTGCAAAGTGGGAACCTAATTTTTTTTTAAAACAATATTTTTCGATAAAAACAATTTTTGTGGGAGAGAATCAAAATTCATTCCTTTTTTTTTTTGTCATCAATTCACAACCGAGGTGCTCACTTTGCCCCGGCCTCTACAAGCGACAATAATAACGGTTCAATTAACGTTAACCGAGGACCGAGGGGTCGCTATTAGTGCGTCGACGTGCGATGACTTATCTGTCGATTAAAGTCGCCCCGGGTTGATGAAGGAAATGAAATTATCTATAAATTCGGAGCTTTCTGATCAGATATGAATTTTATTTTTTTTTCTTTCTTTTCTCATTCTGTTTACAGTTTTTTTTTTTTTGTTGTTTTTTTTTTTCAATTTAATTTGCCAAATGTGTTTCGGCTTGGCTACGTATATACCGCATGGAGGGAGGAGTGTGTGTATGTATAGGTGATAAAACCAGAGGGTCACGCGCCGCGACGTTTTAACGCTAATTATTATTTGATAGGTACAATAATAATAATAATAATAATAATAATAATAATAATGACGATGGTGATTATTGTGTTGAATGGATATCACATGAAGCGTTAACAAATGATTATAAAATCGGTTTCGATGTCAGTGGGTCGGGTCGGGTCTTTTTCGCGGAACCTCTGTATACCCAGAACGCGACTGTAATTCGAAACCCCATGAGATAATTATTGTATACGTCAAACGGAAAATAGATGAAGAGCTTTTCCGTTTAATCAATCACTGTCGGTGTTATAGTGGTGTATACACAGCATCGCGCAAAATTACGATAGAAATGTGCGATATAAATGTGAAGAGAGAGAGAGAGACGTATTATATATGTCCATATATGTATGTCGGGATCGGGGGTGAAAAATGATCCGTAAACAAAATGCAATTCCGATTATGATTTTTTCATTTTTCATTTTATTTTTCATTTCTTTCGCACTCCGCGTTCACTATCGTGATTTTCTCAATCGACGTCGTTCCAAATTTCAATACCCTCAGATTTTAACGGTAGAACCTGTCGCGATAAAGGGTTCATTTATTCCGACCGCCCGATTAATTTCAATAATTTAACATAGAATTTTACTTATTTATTTATTCATATATTTACTTTGGTACATGCGGAGAATATATAGAGGATTCGTTTTCTTCCCTCTCACCCCCAATCTACGGGTATTTATAATAACGATGAAACTGGGTAGTCCCCCGAGGCGTTATCAAAAATTAAAATCCATCTTGTAACTAAATCGAAAAAGTTTGAACGGTCAAAGTTATCTCTCGATTTTTTTTTTCCTTCTTCTTTTTTTTTTTTTTTTTCTGAATAAAAAATACTACAGGGATGAAAAGTATCATACCCCGTTTCAGAAAAAGAATCATTCATAATTCACAGGCGATGATTATGACACAGATGTGAAATATTCAAATTGGAGTAAAAATAGAGGAAAAAAAAAATTAAGGGAAGAATAATGGGGAAAAATATACATAGTTATTGAAAAATGATTCTATTATAAATAGAGAGACGTACCCAAATAGGTGCTGTTGGTTATAACCCAGAACAATTTGAGCGGATCAACCATTAAATCACATTCATCACATAAGCAGCAGTTGCAGAGTATTCGAATGAATAATTTAATGAAAATTACGATAAAAATCGGGGGTTTATTTATCGATGAATATTTCGAATATTTATCGGAGTTTATTCCATTCGCAGATATCATAAATCCTCGATTATGATAATAATAACAATTTAAATTCATATAAATAAAATTATATACACGAATTAATATTGTTTAATTATTATTATTAGGTTTTTTTTTTCTTTGTTTTTTTTTTTTTATGGCCATTGGATAAGGCGGTGATTTAAAATTTGTAAATGTACGCGATTCAACGGGTTGATGTATGATTTTTGGAAATTTCTTACGATAAACATTTTGGTTAAAATAAATAATATTTTATATATATATATATACCTATGTATGTATATATTATTTATTTATATATGTATATATATATGTATATATATATATATTTATTTATTTGTATATAGCGGTGATATCGTAGCTTATTGTTAGATAGAGATAGAGAATCGCTCGCGTCAGATGAGAGATGAAATTCTACTGAGCGTCCAGCGAAAATCTTGGTATATGTATAATAATCCGCGAAGGACGCAAGCGCGAAGAATCAGTCAGCGCAGAATTCGCTTTTAGTCAATACATCGTGTCACCCCACGTATGTATTATCACACACCTATACCGATACCCGGTATAGCTGGGATGTCGGATAAATAATACAAGGCTAAAACAAGGGCGAAAACGATATAAAACTATCGCGATGAAAGGGGGTAAAGGGTGTAAAAAAAAACGAGACACAATCACCTACGCCTACGCCTACGCCTATACACGTTCCGGACCTGGAATCTATATCATATCCGCCGCCTGCGAAGGGGGATGTCGAAAACCTTTTAGTCTAGATTTTTATCCTCTGTTATATCGCCAGGACTTAACCCTTTCGTTTTTACCCCACCACTCATTTTATTTCTATACCTTTATTAACGCTCGATTTAATAATATTTAAACAATAACAAATTTTTCATATTTTTCGTTCATTCTTTTACTCCCCATCATAGTATCTGTCCTCGAGATACCCGCGACGTACGTATAAACGAGATACGCGTCAGGTGGATGTAATGTATGTATGCCGAAACAGGTTTCGTTTTTTTTTTGTTTTTTTTCTATCTCTTTTTTCGTTGTGTATTCTCATTCGTCGCAGATTTCTGAAGATAAATAAAAAAATAAAAGAAAAATATATGTATATACATGAAATCTGTTTGCAGATTCTCAGCGAAAGAAAACTCACCCCTTAAAACATCCCCGCAAGGCTTTTATCGGTGAACATATATTTTTTCTATTCCTCTTTCCTCTTTTTTTCTTTTTCTTTTACTTTTTCTTTTTCTTTTTTTCTCTCTTTTTCCGCCACTATATACATCGCGCGATTATAATCTTTGGGTAAAAGAGAAACGCTTCATTAAAGCGAGTGATGACGTTAAAAGAACGTATCTATCTCTCGGCTCTAATCTTTCGAGGGATATACGCGGTATAGAGGCACACATTTTTGTCTGGAAATACTCTTCGCCAGATATACCTACTATGTTCCTCGCTCTCGTTTAAAACTCAGGGGAAATCGCAATAAATTATTACGCCTATATTACAATTATAAACACTCGCGGATTATTCTATATAGGACGTTGTTATAAGTGCACCGATAATTAATCAATATCTCACGCGATAACATTAAATCTAATAAACGCCGGAAGAATAAAGTATATCAAATATTGTTACGAAATTTTCACGAAAACAAGTTGAATTATAATTAATAATAATAATAATAATCGACTCACCAGAATTCGGAAGTCCATTGCTGTTCGGTCTCGCGGATGGGGCACCATCCCGTGCTTCAACCTCGAGAGCGTAAGCACCCTGTTTTTCCCGATCGAATACAATCTTGGTGTAAACTTCGCCGGATTGTTGATTTATTTCGAAAAAATCCTTTCCCTCGTTTCGGTCGCTTTCGACAACGTAGTAGGTGACCTGAATTCGATTTTTCGTGGATTATGCAACTTATATATAGATAGACACGATTTTGAGTTACCCCGTTGCAGTTTGGGGTAAGAAAAGGAGAAAGTCTTCACCTCGTTATTCGGGACCGTTCCATCCTTGTCGATCGCGTTGACTTGCGTAACTTTGGTACCGATTGGTTCACCTTCGAGCACGGTTTCCTGTTCGCGTTCGGTGAACAGTGGGATCTCGTCGTTGACATCTTCGAGCATTATGTAAACCGTTGCTTCTGAGGCTAGCTGCTGAGCTCCGTTGTTCTGGAAAACGATTTTTTCCGACATTTCGATGTACTCATTTCGGGGTCTGGGGTTTTCCCGATTTCTTTTTTTTCTTACAATTTCCGAAATTTATCTTATAATGATGGACCGTACCTCTACACGTATCGTGAGATTGTATTCCTTTATACTCTCGTAATCTAACGGATGATTAACTTTAATATCAGCCCATGTGAAGCCCTTGTCTGCTCTTTGCTGAAGATAGAATGTGTGAAATTTGTTCGTTTGGGCTGTAGATCCTGGCATTAGACGATAAAATACAGTTGGATTTCCCTCGATGCCAGAGCTGAATAAAAATATTCGTCATTAAATTTAGATCTGAAAATTATCCATAAGGAAATTCTTCTAATTTAATAATATATATATAATATATATATATATATATATATGTATTAGGTATATAGATAATATAAAATGGCTAAAGTAACAAAGAAAAAAAAAAAAAAATAATTTCTTCTTCATATAATTCCAATAATAATAATAATAATAACAATAATAATGATGATGGTAACGGTAATAATAATGAGCTATATTTATATATTCAAAATATTCAACGATAATAAAAGAAGAAAAAGGAAAGAAAAAAAAAAAACAAAAATAGAAAGAAAAAAATAATATATATATATATATATATATATATATATATGTATATATATATAATTCTTTCATGCAAATAATAAATGAGAATAAAATATTATTACAATAATCTATATAACATCTAACGTTTTTCTCAAATTTATTTTTCTCTTTTTTTTTTTTTCGTACTGTTGCTAATTTATTCAATAATAATAATAATAATAATAATAATAATAATAATAATAATAATAGTATTAATGACAATAATAATGATATATATATAATTATGAACAACCAAAAAATTATAAGGGTCTTTTTATTTTTCTTTCTTTCTTTTTTTTATTTTTTATTATTTTCTATCCACTCCCTTTTCCCCCTGCCTGGTAGTAAAATTAGAGTATATTATATGTTTATTTATAAATATAATGATTTTATTCAGCGTTTACGCGTAAGCGTGACTAATATAACGTTTCTAATTCAGCTCAAAGCGATGCCAGAAGAATTTTTTCGTATGAGAAAATTCATCAAAAAATGAAGGGGGAAAAAAAGAAGAAAAAAAAAAAAAAAGGTTTCTCTGAATAAAAAAGTTTCATTTGTTAAGTTGTCATTACTATTGCAGGTGATTTTTATTATTCGATGTGCGCCGTGGTATTAAAAGATATTATTAGCCCATGTCAAAAATCAAAACGTGCTATATGAATCACTTTTATCAGTTTATTATTTTATTTTGTTTTTTATTTTTGATTCTTCGAAATTTTTATACCTAAACGAATTTATAATCTAATAATTCAATACACGTAGGTGCGCTTCATGTGATCGAATAAAAATTGTCAACGATTCTGTTTCTATATACTATATATCATAGAATCTACACTCTCGTTAAATTGAAATTTTGTTTTATTCCGAGCCATTAACACGTCTGCGTAATAAATAATTACATACAATTAAGCAGCTGGTAAAACGTGCCAAAAAAAAAAAAAATAATAAAATACAAATACATACGTCTTTCCGTATGTATGTATATATATATATGTATATATATTATATGCGGTATACTAATTAGAAAAGTTATTAATTTGTTTCAACTTTTTAGAATTCCAGTTTTATTTATTATACTTTGTTTTTTTGTTTTTCTTTTCTGTTCTCGTTTCTGTTTTATTGATAATTTTATTAATATGGTAGTAAAGAAAATTTAAAAAACAATCAATTAAATAAATGAATATAAAAAAAAAGAAAAAAACAACTTGTTTGATGCTGTATATTACCATTTCTTATCAATTTTTTTTTTTTTTTTTTTTTTTTTTCATGTTAAACTTATGTAACAGCACACCAACACCCTGCCGAATCTCGGCGAATATTATATATTGTTATCGTATGAATATGAATATGAATATTATTATCTTATGTAATGCGTGGATTTGATAAGCTAACTAATATTTTTATTAATTGTAGCTATTCAATCGTATTACCTATAAGCTTGGCCCGTATAGGTATAGTAATAACGAAGAAGCTACTTGATAATGTTGTCTGCAACTCATATGGTATAATACCTCTGTACCGATCAGGGGATGTAATATATGTTATTATAATAATTGTTAACGATGAGAAATCTATATACTATAAGTATATGGTATATGGTAAATACTATATTGCGAATAAGAATATATATTATATTGTAATGAAAAAAAAACCGATCTCGTAATGTATTACGAAATGTATATATGTTGAAAAATGGCAAAAAACGATTTTAATATAAAAAAGCAACTATAGTCAAGCATGCCCAAAAATATTTTACGGCATACATATAATATTTATTGTTTTTACGATTACATTATTACTAACAACAACACGAACTAGTGGGACGTGAGTTTCAACAAATAAATAAATTATTAAAATATAATAGACAAGGGATATGATTATACCTATATGCCACGTAACATATCGTGTCCATAAACAACACCAAAGTATATTTTATATACACATATATATACATGTATATATATATATATATATATATATATATATATAAACTAGTACAAAAACTATGTAGAAGAAAGAAAAGAAAAAAAAACAAAAAACAGAAAGAAAAATCAAAATTCTGTATGAAGAAAGACAGAAAGAAAAAAGTAAAAAAAAAAAAGAAAAAGAAAAAAAAATGATATCCTACATATGTAATATTAAAAATAAAAATATCTAAAGGACTTGCTGATTTCAATAATAAATCACCGATGGCAGCGATATTTCTTTGAAATTATTTGATATTTTCATTAGATCGAAAAATTTCAAGCGGCTTCTATTGGTATAGCTTTTTTCACATGTGATCTAATCGAAGGATGATAATAGAGACCGAAAGATTGACCTGGAAATGTTCTGCCCATTCAAATCGCCCGATAGCGAAAGTAAAAAAATAAATTCGTTTTACAGGAACTCGAAGCTGCGGGGTCTTCGAAATCTACTAATTTTTCTTTCGATTATATAAATCGTTCGGAGTCGATATGTTTGGCATTGGGAGTCGATTGAACGAATGTAATAAATGAAAGATCGGGGTATAATTCGATATAGATAAACGAGGAGAAAAAAGATGATTAAAAATGATCCCGCTGAACCCTGTATAGTTTAGGTCAAATCTATGGTTGTTAGAACCGAATGAACCCCGTTATTGTGATATACGTAATTAAACGAGGGGATGGGAGGCGTAATAAGAGTAAGGCAGGTCCAGTGAACAGCCACACACCAAGAGACGTGCATTAAGTGTGTGGGGTTCAACGTAACGTGCATATATATAATATATATAAAACAAATTCCCACGATTGCGTGCAGGGCGGTCGTGCAGCTGCACGGATCATTAACAGTTGACAGACCTGGCTTTAACAGACACAACTTTAGCCCCAACGGCCGTGTTCTCTTTACAGAAGATTGGACCATACACTACGTGGTCCCATACAGGTGGATTGTTCGCACGATCCACAACGTCAATTTGTACCTCCACTGTTCGCGACAAGGGCGGGTAACCTTTGTCTTCTGCCATGGCCTCCAGCTTGTACGTCTCACGCTATGCCAAAAACGTTAATAGAAAAGAAAAAAAGAAAGACCGACGTTAGTACGCATCATTATTCCTGGCATATTTGGTTTTTTTTTTTTTTTTGGTTTATTGATTTATTCTTCTTCTTTTTTTTTTTTGGTTTTTTATTTTTTTTCTTATTACTGCGGTTTTAAATCAGACGTCGAATACTGGAGTGGACGCAGCTGGAGGCTGAGCTGGATGAGACGACAGGTCCCAATATTGCCGTATCCAATACCTATATGTATATATCGCCGTAGAGATCTCTGCCTATATTCTGTATATGTCTGTGTGTGTTTGCGTGTTCATATAATTATATATTATAGATATATTTGTATATATATTTATTATATTATATATCATATATATATATGCATATGTATACGTATATACGTGTACGTGTACGTATACATATATATATATATATACATATAGACCGTATCTCGCGATAGAGAGAGAGAGAGGAGAGATAAGGGCCCAATATATCTTTCTCCGGTGCCGGTATGTCTCGCTGTCTGGCTACGTCACGCGCACACGCCGAGCTTAATCTATGCTTTGGCATGGCATACAAACCTGGCTTTTACAGACGTCACTATTGTACCCACTGTGACATTTTCTTTGATGTGAATGGGGCCGTATACACTCATATCCCACAGAGGAGGTTTATTGTTTCTGTCTACGACGTCTAACTCAACGTCCACGTCTGCATACGAGGGCGGCGTCCCTCTGTCGGATGCCCGCACTCTCAGGCGATACCTGTCTCGCTATTGGCAAAACATGGGCCGTCAAGATACAGGGTATTTGGGTATCGTAACAAATAATACAAATCAATGTCAAATGCGAACTAAGTTCTTTTTTTCTTTTCTTTTTTTTTTTCCCTCTCTTACTTTTTTCATCTCGTAATATACTGCGATTTTGGTCAATCGATTTGGTACACAATAAATTATACAGCGTATTTTTTGTTGTTGTGGTTTTTTTTTTTTTTTTTTTTTTTTTTTCACAAAAAATACTATAAGTATAATTATTTATACTCCCATTGATCGACGCCGCGAATTAATTATCCCTAATCACTCTGTCTGTTGCAATATACTGTCGGAAACCAAATAAATAAATAAATAAATAAATCAATGAAAAAATAATATGAATAATGAACTATGGAAAATTTCGTCAGAATATTAATGAAAATCAATTGAATTTAATTATTCATTCGACTGCGAACCCTATATATATACATATATATGTATAATATAGGCGCAGGTATATAGGTATCCGGAAAGTCGTTAATAATGTCGATTGTTCTTTTTTAAACAACTTCTGGAACATTTAAAGAACATTAATAATATTATAGTAATCAATACACAATAAATAATCAACGATCAGGCTATACAGCTCTTTTTTTTTTTTTACTTTCTTTTCTCTAAGTAACGAATATATCGATTAGCAAGCGATTCCTCCGTATTTTATCATTTTTATTTTCTTTTTTCTTAAACACTTATAAGAAAATATCGTATAACAATCATCGTCAATTATTACGTGGCTTTTTCTTGATACAGTCTTTTTCCCATTAGTATTTTAACAATAATATTAAGAAAAAAAAAAAAAAAATTGAAAAAAAATGTGCGCTAACAAAAGTTTGTACATTACAATATATATATATATATATATACATATAAATAGGTGGTAGTATATACCCATGTATATGTATATATATATATAACTGTATAATATACGGTAATGTGCGGATGTGGCTACGAGGAAATTATGTATTACGACTTGGCGGATACCTACGAGCGTCAATCATACAAATATATATATACACACACGGGTGTACGATGTGTATATATGTATCTGTTTGTTTCTTTTTTCTTTCGTCAATAAAATGAATGGATTCGATCGAAAAACCGAAAACCAGAAGAATTGAAAGAAAAAAAAAAAAAATTAACAAATTATAAATAATATATAGAAAATTTCCACAAAGTATATAGGTATATAATAATAATCGTAGAATGTAAAAATATATTTCTGAGCAAATGATCATGGAATCAAACACAAGAAATTCCTACTTACTGGAAAACAGCCCTTTTTTGTCATCGTCAAATCCGAAGAAAGTAAATGGTGCAATAAACACAAACATAAACAATAAGAATATCAAATTAGTTTTTATACAAAATTAAGAAATGCAGGCATTTTTTTTTTTTTTTTTTCTCATGCAAGCAGAAATGCATTATATAAAGAGGCATCGGGAAACGGGTAAAGGTAAAAATATGACGACCCCTCTTTGGTATTTCGTAAACGACACTCAAAAACCGATGGACGTTATCTGCGTTCTGTTTTTTTGTTCTCTTTTTTTTTTTTTTTTCTTTTGTTCTTTTCGGATCGTTACTAATATTGTTATCTTTTTTTTTTTTTTTTTTGTTTGTCTGGTCAAAACAGCTGTATGCTGCCCCAATCACAGAAGAAAAAATGTCACACCTCGGACAAGAATCTTAGGTTATACAAATATTCTCTCATCAGCGGTGTTTTTTTTTTTTTTTTCTTTTTTGAAAAAAAAAAAAATAAAAATCTCATATCTTGTTAATATATATATATATTATATATGTATATGTTATATGGAAATAAACACCGAGATATTAGAGATAGTTTTTTTTTTTTTTTTGCTAGAGAGCGAGCGAGAGATCCTTTCCTGTAAAGGAATCAAAAACACATTCATATAAAATATGCAAACATGTTCAAAAAATGTTTATGTCTGATGCACCACAAAATGCGTAGCAGATGAAGTACACCATACTCGTGGGGCTCAAAAAATGTCGTTCCCACCTCCTCCTGGAAGTTTAAAAAACATCACTTCCCTTTTGAAAAACATTTATATTAATCAACAGTCCCAAAACATGTACATGTTCAAATAGTAGGACATCGAAGATACAAAAAAAAAATATATATATATATATATACATATATACATATATACATATAATATGTATATACATGTATATATATATTTTGAAAAAAAAAAAAAAAAGAAAAAGAATCAAACAAACAAACAACAAAGAGAAACACAGCATGTACGTCGTCGACACGCGTGAACGTATAGTACGTTAATTGTATCGATTATTAATGTAGATGTATACATATATACACAGGCGCGCGCGCACATGTAATAAAACATGTTTTTTTTTTTTTTTGTTTTTTGTTTTTTGTTTTTTACGGGTGTATAAATATTATACACGCGTGTGTCTATATTATATACATATAAATAATAATGTACATGTTTTTGTTTTTGTTGTTCAAGGAATAACTATTTTTATTAAATGGAAGAAAAAAATATATATATATGTTAAAATATCCGATATGAACAGTCACTAGATATTTAGCTTTGAAATCTGCGTATTCGTTTATCTTTTGATTTTTGCATTATTTTTTTTCCTTCTTCTTTATTAAAATTTCTCTTTCATATTGCAGTGAATTTTTGTTGAAAAAATTTTCTCTCAAAAAGAAAAAAGAGAAATAAAAAAAAAAATTAAAAAAAAAAAAATACCCAAAATAGAATTCTCTTTTTAATGCATATGTATATAATATATATTATTCAGGTACGTGAAGCATTTAAAGGAAATCAGGCATAGCTAAGTACCATAGTGAACACATTGTGCATATCAATATAAGAATAATTATCTAGACAAGTGCCGTACAAAGGAAACTTATGTTGTTGCATATGTATATATATTAGTGGTGAAATAATTGATTAGAATGTTAGTATATGTACAGCGCGATTCTGCGGAAAGTAACGCGCCTATAAGGTAGGCAAACGGGAATCGCCTGCATTGAGCAGATCAAACAACGACGATTGGGTTTTACTTATCACGTGGGAAATAAAACCCAATCGTCGATGTTTGAGCCGCTCAATGCATGCAGGCGTTATCCCCGTTTGCCTCCCTTCTAGGCGCGTTACTTTCCACAAAATCGCTCTGTATATATTGGTTTTCTTTTTTCCTTCAAATTAATTATTAGCAACTAAATAATTCGTGTTATCAAAACGTATTAAAAGGTATTGAACGCAAATGTAAAATTCCGGCATAAGGTGTACACACACAATTAATAAATTGTATATATAATAATAATAATATATAATATATGTATATCTGTGTATATCTATATACACACAATTTAATATCCACCGAATTATATTAGAAACTAAGAAACCTTCGACTGATTAAATTTCTTCAGTCTTTTCGAGTGAAAATACTTTTAAATTCTGTTAAAATATATAATAATCAATAATAATAACGAATGAAAAAAAAGAAAAAAAAAATTGAAAAAAAATTGAAAAAAAAAAGGAGAA
Organism: Tenthredo scrophulariae; assembly: GCA_963978835.1. Lineage (NCBI taxonomy): Eukaryota > Metazoa > Arthropoda > Insecta > Hymenoptera > Tenthredinidae > Tenthredo > Tenthredo scrophulariae. Next base: position 28,535,921 of record OZ022230.1, on the reverse strand, counting down.
TGAAAAGAATGAAGAAATATATTTGCGTATGTACGAAAGTTTCAAGTAGTTTCTCGCCCTTCTAATTCCGTGAATATTTTTAGGTATTATATACGTATATACACGATATGAATAAAATATCTACACTGAAGTCTGCCAATTTTTGAAATTCGCTTAAATTTGTAAACTACAGATTTGTTATTATACAGGAAATTTTAGTCGAATGTTATATATACAGACAATCAGAGATATAGAGTCAAACGAAAGTTTAGTATATCGTAAAATAGTTGTTATATATAGTCGTCAATCAATATAGTCGTAAGCAAATTCCATAAATCGATTCACATGTATAATTATACTCAGAGAATTAAATACAAGAGATCATAGTCGTCGGTAAAGATAATATATATTGATATATATATATATATATGATGTATAATGGTATAATATAATGTGATATTCAATGAATGAGAATAAAACCATGATCAAATACTCACGTCGAGTGGTTTCCTCAGTACGATCCAACCAGACTCTGGTTGTATTTCAAAATACTCAAGATCGAGGGGATTCGTTGGAGCAGTTAAAGTGTAAACAATAGCACCGTTATTATCGGCATCTTCATCCGACGCCGATACCCTCAATATATTTGTCCCAATACTAGCATCTTGTTTAACATTCTCAACGTATTTCTGGAGGAAAGAAAGAATAACGAATCTTCTCGTTCAATCATCTCATCGTTTATTCGTATCATTTATAAACAATGATCTGGGCATTACCTGTCGATCGAACAACGGTGGGTTATCGTTAACGTCTGTTATCTCAACTGTGAAGGAACAGACACCTTCCAACGACGGCTCTCCCTGATCGGTAGCCTTCACCGTTACCGATACAAACTTTCCGTCATCTCCTTCTCGGTCGAATACCTGATGGGAACAGAGAATTAAAACCCATTCTCATTGCTCACACGTTGGCGACTATGTAAGTCGATAGGCAATTGGAAGTTAAGGCAGACGACGAGGGGAGGCAGGAAGCCGGAGGAAACCCCAGAAAAGAGTCGCACTTCGTTAAACAGAAGCCATAGGGTTCAGGTTTTGTGCAGTTGGGTATTTATGGTTGCTGCAAGGAAATGCGCTGTATATGGAGTTAGAATAGGTAATTTTTGCAGGAAACCTTGAATTCATCCAATTCCATGAAACAGTCTATCTCCGAGATCGTTTCATGACGAGAATCGCCCAATTTATACCCAAGTCGTCGATACGATGATATATCGTTTCCGAAAAACGTTTAAAATGTCGTAAAAAAGTCTATAACTATCCCCCAAAACTCCCAGACGTACCTTGTTGGTGGAAACTTCGCCAGTTTCTTCGTCGACAGTAAATTTGGTACCCTTCTGATTGGGCTGTTGTACAATGGAGTATTTCACCTGTCCATTGACGCCTTTATCTTCGTCTGTCGCCTGGACTTTGATAACTGGACTGCCATTAGGCGCGCCTTCCTCAACCTTTGGCGAATATGTACCACAGTCTTTAAAAACCGGCTTATTATCGTTGACATCGGTGATGAACACAACGACGACAGCGGTGCTTGTATGGATGGTGGAATCCCCGTTTAGACAGCAAGCCCCATCGTCGAGGGCGGTAACGTTTAATTCGTACTTATCGCGATCCAGTGATATCGCCTTACCGTGGAGTCTAATGACCCCGGTTATTTCTTCGATGACAAATTGACCCGCCGAAGTACCACCGCCAACAAAACCAAACTTCACTGTATCCCCGTCTTTGTCCGAGGCGACGACGGTGGTGACCAAAGTATTCGGTCCAGCATTCTCGTCCACGTTTGGGGTGTAGACTTGCTGTGAAAACTTCGGCTCTTCGTCGTTTTTATTCTTCGTGTATATCCGCACAGTGGCAGTTCCGGTTTTCGAAGGTTCGCCTGAGAATCAAGGATGAATTATTACTTATAGGTACTCGAAAAATTGGTCGCTTTTCACGATTCGCGAATCGTGTTACAGTCAATTACCTTTGTCTTTAGCCGTTACCACGAATTCGTAATAGGCATTGTTGTTGTCCGCGTCTAGCTGCTTGTTGTTAACGATAATACCACTCGAATCAACGCTGAAGTGATCGTCGGAGACGAGATATTCGATTTCTGCATTCGTACCGGAATCAGAATCCATGGCTTTTACTTTGAGGATACTCGTGCCGAGGGGAATATCCTCGTCGACGTTATGGGCCTGGTAATCAGGCAGCTCGAATTTAGGAGCGTTGTCGTTCACGTCGGATACTCGAATCGTTAGCTGTGAACGAATGTCGCAAAATTAATGACTGGGGACTCATGGCTGCGGTGTATAACGAGCAGAAAATGAATCTCGAACCTCAACCGAGGTCGAAAATCCGCCAGAGTCTTCAGTAGCCGTTACTATGAGGGAGTAGACATGTGGCTGTCTGAGATCTTCGAAGTCTAATTCCTTGGCTAATTTTACAATCCCAGATGTTGGCCCGATGTTAAAAGTCCCTGCTCCTTGTCCCTGGGCTTTTAATGTATAACGTATCTCTCTGTCAGCGAAAGACTTCGCCTTCACAGATATTATGCTGTGAAAAAAAGCGGTTGAACGATCGTTAGTTTATCATCGTAACTATTTTTTCGTCATTTCTACACATTTCCCATCTACATATAAAGTGCGATTCGCTTACTCAGAGTCCTTCTTCTGATTCTCCGGTATCTCCGCTTCGTATGAAGGCAGGTAGAACTGAGGAGCACGTTTTCCACCGACTATGGAAAGGCGTTCTTCAGGTGTAGACTGGTATCGCCTATCGTCAACCCGGCCGTTCTGATCCTCGGCCTTTACGTAAAGGACGTATTCCATGTCGAGTTGAAACAGATCCGTTCCACGCGTTCTAACGACGCCTGATCGCTCGTCGACTTCGAAACGACCCCCAGCTACGTAAGAGAGGAAACAATGAAGACGATGCAAAATTTTAGTTATACTAATTAATGTGAAATCAATACGAAATTTCAAATAACTCCAGTCTCTCTCCTTCTTTTTGCTTCTTCTACTCACTTCGATCTCTGACGATGAAGTAATGGATGTTGTGATCCGTGTCCGGGTCTCTGGCTTGCAACGTGAACACAGGGGTGTTTGGCGGAGCGTTCAGTTGGACCACAGCCTGCATTGGCAATGGCCTGTTGATGAACCTCGGCGATTCGTCATTTACGTCTTTTACGTGAATGATGACTCGCTGGTTATCGGTATCTGGAATGATCGGAACATCTCAGTGATCGGTGGATATACTAGCCGGCTCGTAATCAATATGCACATGTAAGCCCTAGAGCAACAGTATTGAAAGCTGGGATAGTGAAAAGAGAATAGACGTATATATACTTACATCGCAGTGCTGCGGTTGCCAGAAACGAATAAGAAAAGATATTAGTATAGTGTTCGAAACGGTATTACATTAGGCACAGGCGAAGAATAATCGAATTTCTGATCGCATGGACTAGGAATTGACCCCCCTAATTAAAAGAATCGTTTTGAAACTCTGTGACTAATTTTCAGAAGCAAAAGAGAACTGGGTGTAACGTCGACGTACATATATATGGGGATGGCCCAGTAAACCATACGAGGAGAAATGCGAATTTCTCGATATTTGATAATCCTATATATCTCATGGGATGAGGAAAGGTTGGTATGGTTACGAATGCGTAGCAAAGCGTACAAACAATCCACGCTAGTATAAAGAAGAACGAAAGCTGTGAAAATAAAAATACCGAATACCAAGTACCATGTGTGAACCGACACAGGGGGTTGTAATGTTTGAAGCACCATCCTTCAAAAATTAAAACAATGTTATAAATGTATAATAGAGTAGTGAAACATCCGGGAGATATAAATCAAGTGGGGTCTGGCCGAGTATAAGTAATACTGACCTCCAATACCTGCATTATTAATGGTGACCCAGAAGTCGATGGTTTTCTCCGGTCCGAGTTCCTCGTAGTCCCACTTCTGTCGTACCTTTACGGATCCATTGGACTCGATGGTGACCCACTGGTTCTCGTCTTTGATCTTGAACGTTTCCCTCTCGGTTTCCTTTTCCAATTGGAAAGCGACTTTACCTTCAACATCGCCGTTGGCTTCGGTGAATTCGACCCTTTTGGTAGGCCTGACCGCCCTGGTGACTCTCCTCTTCTCGATACGGTGCAGTTCTTCCTCGATCGGTTCCGACGTGACAAACTGCAGGAGGACCTTGGCCGGTTTCTCGCTCGTTCTACTCGGTGTCCTGACATCGTGAGCGTCTATCATCAACTCGATCTCCATATCCTCTTCCAGAGAACTCTGAGGATCACCGGTTAGCAATATCTCACCGGTTTGCGGCACGATAACGACCAGATTACTGGGAGCTACTAATTTATAGGCGATTTTGTCACCGTCCAAATCGCTGGCTTTCACTCTACCGATTGTAGAAAATCTCTTCCATTCGGCAACCGCGTCTGTCGGCGAAGCGCCGAGGTTTGTCGGTTTTATAACAAACCTGTAAATCTCCTGTTCGAATTCGGGACTGTTATCGTTATCGTCGACGACCGTAACTCGCCCGGTGATCTTTGACCTGCTTATAAAATCTGAATCCGATGCATGTATGACCACTGTGTAACTCTGCTTCTTCTCCCTGTCCAACGGACGTGAGGTCACCACTCGTACCCCCTGGCCCGCACTTCTCAGGGTTAAATTAGGCCCCGTATTGCCAGTCCTGCTGTCCATAAGGATAAAAGGCTTGTCGCCGATATCCGGCAGAATTTTATAATGAACAGGAAAATTTCCTGACGCATGTAACACCGGAAATCCATGAACCAGAGTCTCGGCGGGTGCGTTCTCCGGGACTTCACCGTCGCCCAAATGCCCGTGGGAGAATGTGAGCATATTTTTTCTGTCCAGTACGTAGAGGTGAAGATCATGGGTCTCGGTTCTGTTCCCCATTTCTTGAAGAACTATCAGATTAATGGGCCGGTTCATCAGCGGCGTTAGATCCGAGGTAGTCATAACTACCCCGTTTTTAAGTACGGTAAAAAACTTTGAAAATCCAGTCTCTAGTAGCCGGAAATCCGAGGGTTCTCTACCCCCGCCATGGAGCTGCTTTACTTCGAAGCCTGGGTAAACGTCGTGGGGTAAGACGGACACCTTCGCCCTCGCCGAGGTTAGACAGAGGAGAAGAAGTAACGCGCTGGTTATTGAGCGCCACATCTTGCATAAGCCCCTTTCTTCGATCGGTTTATTTCCTTTACTAAAGCATGAGTCGCGGTTTTATCTGAAACATGGAGAAAAAGACCCGGAGAGGGTTCAAGCGGCGTCCATTTCTTACTCCTTATATATTATATCATCGTTTTAGGGTCTCGAATTCCCTCGCTATACCATACGCGAGAACAATGACGCACAAGTGAATATCGCATATGGCATTTAGCACTCAGACATCGTAGCGCAACGAACTAGCAACAAAGAGAAAAGTACGTCTGGGAACCGGGTGCGCGAAAATTTAGGGTGAGGGGAAAGAGCGAGTTTCTATAGTTTTTTATTTTATTTTATTTTTTTTTCGAATCGATATTCGTACATAAGGGGAAAAAGATTTCGAAACACTTTTTATTTTTCTCCTTTCTTCCTCATTCTTCATAAAATTGGATAAAATATAATACAAGACCGAGCTCGGTTCTGCAATCTGATATAGTATATCGCGTACATACGGCTACCACACATCAATAAGCGTCGAGTAAATTCATGACCGGAAATGAGTCTGGGCGGGTAGAAAATTTACCATTGTTATTCACAATTTATTTAATACGATAACACTCGGCCCTTCGTTGTATTTGACGGTATGTGTTATACATGTGTATATGTAATATAAGTATATAAGGGGACCGGATGCAAGGCAGCGGTACTGTTCTCCTCTTCAAGTGTTAAGCAGGGAGATTTACGAGATGAATGAATGAGGAGGAGAAAAAAAGAAAAAGAAAAAGAAGAAGAAGAAGAAGAAGAAGAAGAAGAAGAAAATAAAAACTAAAATAAGAATAACATGTAAAAGAGCATTCGTAATAATGATAATATTAATAATGATAATGGTAATAGTAATAATAATTATCAAGATG